>JAQGAU010001133.1:0-21219 GCA_034698045.1 Paramacrobiotus richtersi | reverse complement strand
ACGCCTCGAGGCGTCGCCACGGCATGTGCAAAAAGTTTACTTTGAAATGTAACTTCAGCAAACGTGTTGAAGTAATCACTTCTTTTTGAAAGGTCGCTTTCAGATGCACGTTATATATTGTTTTGAATTGGCAGACATTTTTGTCATAATTGTTTGCGCACGGCAAATAAAAAAACGAGTTTAAAACCGTTAGAAGCTCGTCAGATTTAACAGCTACTTTGATCGCCAAATTGCGAAAGTCGATGCAATAAAGCACTTACTGTAATATCTTTTACTGTAATACCTTTTGATCCTGCAATATGATTTCGTCCAGCGCGACTAACTCGCACTCTCAGGTAGATGCGAAGGTAAGCGTAGAAGCAGATCCCGATTGGTAAAAGAATACCGCTCACTCCGTAAAAAACAGAATACGACCATAAACGCAATTCCGCGGTGCATAAGTACATATCACCGGAGTAGGCTGTTTGTCCCCATCCAAGCAAATTTGGAAGATGAATACCATGGGCTATGATCCATAATCCGACGATCATCAGACCAGTACGGAAAAGTGTGAACATTTTCTGATACAGAGCATAATCGCATATGCAAATGTACCTGCAAAAAAATGGAAATGCAGGGCACACTGAAAACTTCTTATGTCTTGAGCGCTGTGCGTCATTGCTTCGTCTTGAACAACAGGAAATCGGTTTCGTGGAAGCAATGACCGTGTTAATTCGTTTCTTATCAATCAATAAATAAACTGCCACAATTACCTTTCCACGCTAATAGCCGTAATGCACCATATGGAGCCCGAGCATGCCGACGCACATATTGTCCCGTCCAACTCGCAAAACCAGGGATAGTCTCGAAACATTGCCGGTCCGCGAACAGTTGCTGTAAAGGAAGTTCTGCTTGAACCACTCAACGAAGGCAGGAATATTGGAACTTGAATGTGTCCAAAAATAATTACAGTAAGGTTATCACTTTGAGCAGGTAGGCTCATACAAGTAAATTTAAGTAACAACTTTAATAATCAATTACCGAGGATATTGACTGGAATGACGATGCCGGTCACCAATAGATCCGCCGCGGCCAAGTTTCCCACGAAAGCGTACTGTATCTTATGGAGGTCGCGAAGAACTGCTAACGATAGGATCACCTGCGAGAAAACAAAAAAGCGTTTAATTTTGACTATGATCGAACGACTGGTCAGTCAAAGGATATAACGTTGTATTTCTAGAACATGCACATTGTATACGTCTTCTCTGAATATTGCTTGGATTTATGTCGCAAAAAGTTGACAGGAAAGGCGATAAATTAGCAATCAGGCCATAACCTTTCCACGGCTGTCTGCTTTCGTAAATCTGGGTAACTTACTACAAGGTTGGCAAGTGTGCCCAGGAAACCT
Organism: Paramacrobiotus richtersi; assembly: GCA_034698045.1. Lineage (NCBI taxonomy): Eukaryota > Metazoa > Tardigrada > Eutardigrada > Parachela > Macrobiotidae > Paramacrobiotus > Paramacrobiotus richtersi. The sequence goes on along the minus strand of JAQGAU010001133.1, from coordinate 19,832 downwards.
AAGATCATCATCACGCAAATGAAAAAATAGTTCAAAGCCGATTCCCGGGCCCATTGTGCCTGGAATTCGTACAGATACATATCCCATAAAGTTGTATTCCCTGTGTGGTTTGCCATGCTGTCAGCAGGATTTAACAAATTAGCTACGAAACGGAGAAGCTGTGTCGCAAGATTCAGTCTTCGAATATTGACGGATGATGGTGATTAGCAACGATTTCCTGGAAACGGTATTCTAAAAGATCAGATATAATATGGTCACGAATCTGACAAAGAACGACAGATTTGGGAAATTGTTCATATAATTTTGAGAAGGTGCATCTTGAGAAGACGTGCATTTAGATCCTCCGGGGTGCCTCGAGAGCGTGATTAAATGAATCAACATGCTCTAGAAGATCTGTGTAAACCGGTCTCATTGCACAAAAGAGATGACTCGGCAACTGCAGAACAAAATTATACGACGTAAGATCGAGTTCCGGTGTTCACAGTTTGAGAAATAAGTCTCGGCATTAGATAAACATTCCATACGCAGGATATTGTATCTTCGTAAGATTTCTGAAAATACACTTTCGCTGATTGTTATGACAGGAAATGCTAACGCGTATCGTGCAGATGTTTGCCATTCCTTTATTCACGGCTCAACTCGCGGCAAGCTTTAGAATCTTCCTGTGTGCCAGTTTACCAAACACACAGAACTGTTATTTGTCTGGCACAGTGAAGTTCCCTTCCCATAATCATTCTAACAAAGTGCAAAAGGTAAAAATTGTAAACTTGTCACGCTATATGATCCCTAGTGGTTTGGCGGTTGGCGGTGTGGTAATGGTTCTTTAATTGATTGCGTTTGGAGTAAAGATTGCCGAGTGCAGAAATTACTGATCGATTACTGTGGTTCTCAGCCTGCACACCTACAGCGCAATATATGGAACTCAACGCAGACGAGAAAAATTTTGCATCGACAAGAATGCATTATACCGGTAAGGCTGTCTTGATTTCCTGCATTTCCTTCCCTTTCACGCAACTGTCTTCGAACATTCAAGAACGCTGCACGCGAGCTGTTCAAGATAACATCTGTGATAGGCAGGCAACACAACGACCCGAAACACATGGAACACGGCAGGTTATTTTGCATGCTTCCGTATCGTAATTAAGGTGGATTCTTCCAAGAGCTATTGGACTCGAAGAATGTGCATGGGAGCCGGGAAAGCCAGAACGCGATTAAAATCGTTCTGCAAATCCTTCGTTAGCAATCGGGAAGAACAAAAAGATAATAATGCACACTTTAATATAAAATCAAACAGGTTCGGTCGAGGGTATATTCTGCAACGCAAACGGCAAACCCAAACGATCCTGTATACTCTCGATAAACCGCAGGATTCTTGTGGAAGTTATGCACCATATTGCGAATAAGTTTTTCACTAAAGATACTTGATCAGATATACTGAACGAAGCCAACACACACGATCAACGCAACATCCCCTGAGGTCAAGTTCCTTTCGAAGTTCACGACTGATGCCTCCGTTGAACTATGCAAGTCTGGAGCATTCAGCCGCATAATATTATGTGGCTCGATGCTCTCTCTTGTGAACGATAACAGAGTAACGGGTATTCCGCGCTGTTTGCCACAGCATCGGCAATGGAGACATTTCTTTTACCTGACACTATTAATACCATGTTGGATATGAGAAGGTATAGAAAAGAATGTTTTCCTGCAGAGAACGTCATACTGTATATCCACACATTTGCGAAACTATTGACGACGCGGGCATAAAGAGCCAAAAGATCACCATTATAAAACTTGTCGGCTTCGCTGTCATTTTACCATAAATCTATTGCTTCTGAAAGCTGATAAACACCAAACGGCATTCGCTTTTTAGTAGCTGTAGAACAGAACGAATGAATACGAGGTGCCTAGGATTTCGGTGTAGCCCGTAATAGATGACTGACCAGTGGCTGCAGCTGTTGCATATTAGGCGGAAAGCGACTCCATTGTAGAGTTAAGTTTAACGATTCCTAAATGATGCTTCAGCCGGCGTCACTCTTGTCCGGCATCCAAAAACACTAAAAATAGTACTGCGCAAATCCGGTACAGTCGCAATAATTAGTAACGGATCCAGCAGACTTTGTGCAACGTACAGGACAAACGCCACATTGGTCAAAATTTCGGGTACTGCTGCAACGCTGAAACTTTGAATCGTTTCAAGCAGGTTATACGGAGTCCAACAAAACACGACACTGGCGGTTAAGGTACTCAGGACAACAAACCCATTATGAGTAAATCTGGAATTGTGCTTAGGAACTTTCGACAGATATCGCTTCCATTCCCGGACACAAATCAAGATGTAGGCTACTATCATAAATGCCACTGGCAAGTCGTAAATTAAAACCATGACGACTTGTGTCCAAAGATGCAGAGCTACCCTGTCAGTTATGCAGTCTTCCAATAGATAAAGAGCAGTGTTAACCAGCACTCCCGGAAGACAGACAGTGTGAACATATACACTTGTTCCCAAAATCGCGTACCCGACAGTTTTGTATGTGTGCCGATTGCGATATGAAAGTGGGAAATACAGTGCCCACACCCGGTTCAAGCTGATCAGCACATGGATGTGGAGAGCCAATCCGGAAATCACCCAAGCGGTGTACATGTGGAAAAAGCAGGCAACTTTGTTCTTGCATAAAGCGATTCCTCCAAAACAAATAAAATCCGCCAATAAAGGAAAACAATATATAGCGTTACATGTTGTCAGTGCAATAAAATATACCGTAAACGGTGTTCGAAGGTGTTTGCGGAAAGCAAAAAGGGCTGAGACGAGCAAATTCAGGAAAAAAGCAGCTATTGTAACTGAAATCTGAAGCGCTTCCGTCCATATATCATTTCCGTCTGTCGGGAATGTGCCATTCAGTAAACTGGTGTTTGAGCCGTTCCCTGAGTTCATCACGTTATTGGTAACTTAATGATAAGTTAAACGCAATCTCGGAAATTTTGATTTAAGTACGTCTTACTACTATGGAAAAATTAACTGCATATCAAACAGGATCGTTTCATTGAGGCACTTACATAATACTTCTCGCGCTAGAAGGTGTGGCGACTTGTGGAGAAACTTAACGCATAATTGCCATGGATAAGTGGAATCACTGAGAGCGTTCAATTTCTCCACCGAAAGTTGATTATTTGTTTTCGATCTTCAGGGACAGATTTGATGTTTGAGCAGATTGGTACTGTTTGTTTCTGACAGGTGACAATACCATCATGCGTTCCGTATGGCTTTGTAACGTTACGCGATGTACAGTATACGATCTGTACATGTACCAGTTCAACAATCATTCCAGTTCCTTACCGTTCAGTTCCATTGATCCGTGTTCAATGACCACAAGCAGTGTTTGCATTCTGTACTGTTTGGGTCGAACACAAATCGAAAAAAAAATTGTTCGAGCTTGCATGTTGAGGAGTTGAACTGTGCGGTGAGAAGGACCGCTATAAAAGAGGAAAAAGTCAAGAGCCCCAGCTGGGAATTGAACCCAGGACCCTCAGTTTACAAGACTGATGCTCTAACCACTGAGCTACAGAGGCGGTCGCAGAATAACAAACAATATTAAGCCATGATAATCCCCAGTTGTCCGTTCACCGAACAAAATAATTATGGTCACATCAACGCTTTTTAACTAGTAACACGTCTATCATGTGCGCATATGCTGAAATTTGATTGTGAGTTGCACGAGTGCGTAAGCTAACTGTCGATTTTACTGTAGAGTAACTACCATCCACTGTACATACCACACCCCTAAGAGACTCGTGCTTTTTTGGGGTAAAAGATATTCCCAAGTATCTCGGGGAATTCTTAGCAAATATTGCAGTGTTGGAAAACAAGAAAATCCTTAATTGTTGCAAGAGAAAAGTTATAACAAATAACAATGTAATCGACAAGAATATTCAATACACGTACAAGATTTGACGCGAAAGCCAGCTGTGATGTTTTCTATACAATCTAGATTAACACATTAAATGCACAGCGCATTTAATGAGTTAATCTAGATTGTATTGACCGGGCTACGATAAACCGGGCTACGTTGACAATGTGATCACAGGAAACGCAGCAGCGTTCTCTGACGATTAAGATTTTTCCGAAATCTGCTTACTGTTAGTACGGGTAAGGCCGCCTCCCTACCGTCGTTGTGTTAAAATTGTTATTATGATGGTGAATTTTTGCGTAGCAGTTAGTTTTTCTTCTTTTTTTGTTTGTAGGTTGGAGTTCTCCTGTACTGTTGGCGAGTACGTGTACGTCGCCCAAGAATAATGTACTCTTACAAACTTCTGACGCCTTTTGATTGCTGTGACCTGCGCTGTCACTGCAAGTACCTTAAATAATAGGACGTACCACTTGTTTTCTGTGCGATAAAATATGCCGTGTTATGTATGTATTGTCGTACTGCCACATTGTGTCGAAAAGCGGGTTCCGTCCTGGCTTATATAGTACATCAATGTTCAGCACAAAACGAACTGGTTCAGAGCATAATGCAACAAGAACCAGAGAAATACCATTCAGCTAGTTTTTACAGTTTTTGAACATGAAATCGTAGGCTGCTGTAAGAAAGTTCAACAATCGTAAGAATTAGACATTCTGACTCAGAAGAACACGTGTGCGGGATTTGATGTGCCGTGGGAAAGATTATACCGTTGCAGCCGTACATCCGATCGTTTTCAAAAACTGCACCACTAAGTAATACAGTTCTTCTTCTATAGATTTCCAGCAACCAGATAATTGTTTACTGCTTCCGGTCATTTAAAAACTGGCGAATAACAATAGCACATTTTGATTTCTCCTGGTCACCGGCCCGGCTAGTAAAACTTCCCCCACTTAGCTCTCATGCAGTTGCAGGGAGGGCAAAGTAGGCGAATATTGCAGATCATATATATCCTGATCTGCAGCGGTGTGAGATCGCGAACCAGCTGCGACTCATTACCGAGATAATTACAATAACTAAACAGCAAAGATGTATCATTTTTTCATTCGAGATTCTCGCCGCTGAACACCGATTCTGCTCTCCGTATGCTGTCTGTACAAACGAATGTAGCCGTTCTTCGTTGTTTGCATAAGATCCGTCATCCAAAAGTATATCACCGAGTTGGTAGCACTGCTGCCATGTGCCAGAATTAGCGCCACGTAACTGTACCATTTCGGGAAAGCAGTCCAGGCGCTTCCGACCCACTGCACTCCAATCATCAACCATGAGGCAAGAAATATCAGAAACAGCTTGAAAAGGGCCTTTAAAAGCTTTAATTCTTGCTGGACATTGGTTAGTTGCTTCCTTGGATTTGAAGTGGCCGTTCCGGAACCTGTCCGTAAACAAATACCTGAATGAATGTTTTCGATGATTCTGTTAGAATTGTTGAAAAATTAATGTTGAACAAATTTTGACCTCATTTGGCTTACTGGCTGCCAAATTACCTGCAGGTTCTGATGTGCCTTTCGTTCCGGTGATTTGGTTTCTTCCAGCGCGACTAACTCGTACTCTAAGGTAGATGCGAAGATAGGCATAGAAGCTGATACCAATTGGTACTAGAACAGCGCTCATTCCATAGAAAACAGAATATGACCATAAACGCAGTTCGGCAGTACACAAGTACATATCACCGGAGTAGCCTGTTTGACCCCATCCAACAAAATTTGGAAGGTGTATACCGTGGGCTATGATCCATAATCCGACGACCATCAGAGCGGTACGGAAGGGTGTAAACATTTTTTGATACAGTGCATAATCGCATATGCAAATATACCTGCAAAATGGAAACTATAGTGTAAACTGATATCCCTTAATTGCGCGTCTCGCGTGGTGCGCGTCAGCACTCCGTCTTGAGCAACAGGAAGTCGGTTTTCTTGGAAGGAATTAACTGTGCCAGTCGTTTCTTATAAATCAATAGATAAACTGTCACAAACCTTTCCAAGCTAATAGCTGTGATGCACCATATGGAACCCGAGCATGCGGATGCACATATTGTCCCGTCCAACTCACAAAACCAGGGATGATCTCGGAACATTGCTGGACCGCGAACCGTTGCTGTAAATAAACATGACTACTCATTGAAAAGCATGAAAGTTCGCACTTTTTTTAACAAGTCTCGGCAAGAATTATCCTGAACTATAAGTGCTTTAATGCAAACAGGTACAGAATGCATTTAACCAGTTAACCAGAACGCTAACTGATAATTAGTACCGATGATGTTGACTGGAATGACGACGCCAGTCACCAACAGATCTGCCACGGCCAAGTTGCCCACGAACACATACTCTAGCTTGTGTAGGTCCCGAATAACAATCAACGACAGGAGCACCTGCAAGGGAATTAAGATGCAGTGGAGTTTCATGTTGACCATGGGCGACAAGAAAGATCAAGGATTATGATTATACAGTATTAGTATGTCATCTTCTTAAAATAATATATGATGTGATCTTTGTAAGTAATTCCCAAAATTAAACACCTTTTATAACAACGGCAAAGATTTAGTTACTAAAAGTTACATAGGCTATCGTTAACCTCCTCAAGCTACTTCTTTTAGAGATCGGGGTCAACTTACGACAAAATTGGCCATTGTGCCCAGGCTAGCAAAGGCCATCATCACACAAATGAAAAAATAGTTAAAGGCGGATTCACGCTCCCATTGTGCGTGGAAATCATGGAGATACATATCCCATAAAGTAGTGTTCGCTGTCTTGTTTGCCATTTTTCTGCGGTTCTTGTCGAAACACTGAAGTGACTGAACGTACACTTTGACGAGCAGCCAGTTACGGCTTGCGGTCCACGGGATCTGATGTAGCTTGTTTCAGTAATGTATGGGAGCTGGAATAAACCAAACTGATTTGCAGAGCAGCTGTAGCCGCACAGAACAGAATGCAGTAATCGTGGAATAATAAAAAAAAATAATTCTTACTAACGCCGACATGTGGAATACAAGGCACAGATGCTTAATTCTACCAATAAGAACCTAACTCTGTTGCTACGAGAATGAGAAGCTGTGACGTGCGATTCATGGTAAATTTTAGAATGGTGACAGATGAAGGCAATAAGAAATAATTTCTTCCGTTCTGGAGCATTCTGTTGTTGGTTCAGGTGTACTTCCGCACTCGGTCGTCGAGAACACCGGATTGCTTTGAAGGAGCATTCAATTAAGTTGAGATTTTGATTAACAATGTCAGATTTACAGCAGCGCTCAGGGCATTTCAGCGGAATATCCTGGCTGCAGCTGTTGAGTCTGCTGTTCCGCTTCTAACGTTAAGGCTCATCGACGTCGTTGTACTCCGTTACGCCTTGTTGTATTAGCCGGAACGGCTTCGTTCTTTTTCGCTTTTTTATTTAAATTATTTCCCGTATTATGCCTTTAACAATACTGGACACAAAACGCATTATAATATGTTTGTATGTTTAATTAATTATACGATGTAACTGACTGCAGTACGCACATGTTTAATTTTCAGTTTTAATAATTTTCACTGACCATAAGAATTTGGGAGCATTGACAGCTGTCGACTGATATTTAAGAGTCCAGATTTGTATCTAAACAAAGAATTCAATAATAATTTAAACAAAAACAAAAATTCAGCGACGGAAGTGTATTTCCGAAATTTGTCACACCGAACGAATTCTTACGTGTTCAAGACTCGAAAAAACCAGAAGTTACGGGAAATGCGCGCTAATGCAACCACGCTAACACATATACCAGTAAACGTACTAGTACAGTGTGACAAACATTTCATCTTTCTTCATGCGGCACAAATTAAATAGAGCTAGATGAGGTGCGCAAAATGCGGAACTTGTTTACTGGGGGCTACAACACAATATCGTCTGTGAAGTCGAAATAATCGTTTCTGATTAATCGTGTTTACGTAATTTTAACCAACGTGACTGGTTTTCGCTGTCGCTACAAGGCATGTAAGCGGATAGGAGTACCAGAAATGGATCACCAATAAAGTGCGAGGTGCCAGAGATTCTTTCGTTTGACCGGAGGGTGTTTCATGAAATCTCGCTCCCACTGTGTAGGGATTTGCAGAGTGCAGCACGTGTCACGTCCCCTTGAATTGTCCATTTGGAACGGTGATCAGTAAACACTGGCCAAACAGGTTAGGAAAAAATTGCTTATGTTGTCACAGCGGTTGCCCGGGCTTGCTTCTTGTTTGTACAATTTGTACAACCACACGGCAGGGTCTAAAACCTGGCTATGGCAATCGCCACCGGCTATGGCAACTGGCAATGGCGAAGCCTTTTTGGCAACGCCAGTGCTAAAAACTGGCATTGCCAGGCTAAAACATGGCAAAATGGAAATAAAAGCGTTTCATCTACTAACCATGGTACTCCATTGCGCGCATCGTTTGCCTATCGACCGAAGCGAAGCGAAGGTCCTCTATATTCAGCTCAACTGGATCTCAATGTCTGTGTGTCATTCCGTCAGTCGGTCACTATTATTATTTATTTTTAATTATTAATAGTAAATAATAGTATTATAAATTGTTAATTTATTAAATTATTAAATCGTGCGCGTATTATATAAATCGTCTTTGCTTCGAGAACCCAGTGCCCGCTACGAGCGAGTGCACTTTCCAAGTAACATGAATGTAGGTATGGCAAAATAAGTTGGTTAACAAGTGCTCTCCTGTTATTACAAGTACATACACCTTTCATACGAAACTATTACTCCCAATAGTCTTGCTCTTTGTGGAGCGTAGCGATCTGGGATATGCATACAGGGGCTGCCGCTGAAGAACAAGAACTTTGTTCGTAATAACACATTACAATAACATGTGACCGACCCCTAAAATTATTAACACTAATTTAACATTGTTGTTCATATATCCGCTGAATCCACAGCAAAATGCAGAAGTTAAAGTGAGATTAGCGGTATTAACCGAAGCTCAAACAGTTGTCACAAAAAAAAACCAAAACGCTACTAAAATAATTCTTCTGGTGATAAGGATCCATCTCTGTCGTCCGTCAGCATGCTTCCCCAGTTATCATAGCGCACATTAAATCACCAGCAGTTAATGAGCTGACTGACAATACCCGCACTTCAACAGGGGCGACATTATTGTTTTATTCTTACCGCATGGCCAGAGTCGTCCATTTCTTCGGTAATATACCTTTGTATATAACCTTTGTATGCCGTATCCAATAAGCATAATTGTCTGCTGAACTGTTACTATAACTAGTGGTAAATTGATGAACTGATGAACTAGTGGTAAACTAGTAGCATATGAGCAGACAGATGTGTATGATACCGAATGCGTTTCATAAAATGCCATACATAAAGGAAGTGTGTACGTGCGGAGAATTTTCTGCGTTAACAGCCAGCATGGAAAACTTTGCAACGTGTTAGTATGCACGGCTGGACATGCATCAACAGCCAACAGACAGTTTTTTGTGCGTCTCCTTAATACTCCGCAGTTGTAAATCAACTTGTGATGATTCACAAGCAAAAAGCCAACTTTGTGATGTTACTGAACAATGCATTTTTAATGATGCACTAGTACTGGTATACGTACTGTCGATCAAACTTTGACCAGGCGCTATGCAGTGACACAACATCAACAGGCCTGATGATATGAACAACTGTCGATTACGTTCTGATTTTGAGCAGCAGGATGCTTGCCCTGAGTAAAAAATGTTTTATCATTAATATCACTGTTAATATAAGCTTACTTCCACCGGGCACCATGCTGCTAGGGCTGATTTCTGACTAATGAGACATGATTTCGGCGCATTCTTTGCGATGTGTGATCTGCGTGTAGTCGATACAACGGCGTTTGTATTATGATGTGTAACATCCGAGTCACACACTGCCGGCACTCCTTTCAGAGATATGTTCATGCACATTATGCATTTAAAGAATTCTTTCAGTAATGAGATAGCATTTAACAGTAATCCGGAAACCGCTCAACCATTATTCCCGTTTTGCCAGGTTTTAGCCTGGCAATGCCAGTTTTTAGCACTGGCGTTGCCAAAAAAGCTTCGCCATTGCCAGTTGCCATAGCCAGTGGCGATTGCCATAGCCAGGTTTTAGACCCTGCCCAAGAACCACTAGCCCCATCAGTCGGAAAGATCCATATCCGCTTCTCCGCGCTCGATCGCCTCCTTTGCCTTCCGTTTTTCCTCACCCTTCTTGCGCTTACTGGCTGCAAACCAGAGACAGTTTACTTGCTTGCATGACACAGTGTAAATTTAACGCTACCTTTGCGACGCGCAAGCTTCTTCTCCCGTCCTTCCGGCGTCTTTTCCGCCTGGTGTCTCTTGGCTTGATAGCAGGCACGTTGCTCCGCCTGTTCTTCCACAGACACTAAAAGAGCAGAAGTGAAAGGTAAGCATACATTAACTGTTAACAGTGCAAAGTAGCATTTTATACGATTCTAACACGATCGAGCAACTTACACTGCTTCCGAGCAACCTTCCAGACGCACTTGAGCATTCGCTGAGGATCCTTGAAATTGACGCCATCGGGTTTCATATCTTCCGGCTCGGCCGAAAATTCATCCAGGTCGATGAAACGGAAGTTCTGCTGACGATAACCATGGCAATGCTGCTTGAGTGCTGCATTCACGTGCTCGATCAGTCGCTGATAGAAATGAACGTCCCGGGTATTCGGGGACATGAGATCCTGGTGGATGTACGGAACAGAACAAACGGAGATCGTGCGAAAGCCATGGCCCGCTGCCGCCTGCAGCAACTCGATCAGTTTTCGGATAACGGGTTGGGCCAGATCGTGGAAGTTTGGATAGGGATTGTCGGCCGGTTTCTCGATATCTAGGACATCATGGGTCCCCACATACAGAACAAGGCGACGGGACGAAATGTTGGGGGCATCACGGGCGCAATCGTTCATCTTGTCGTGGATATCACGGGCGCGTCCGTTGCTGTGGACCGCGTAGAAGATTGGCTCCCTGTTCAGAGTGTTCCAATGAGGGGAGACGACAGTGTCAGGGTGGCGGAATGCCTCCCCCTCAGGGGCAGGGAGATCTGCCCAGAGGCCTCCTAAACCGTGGCAACCCCAAAAACTCCAAGTACCACACTCTCCAAAGCCATTTTTCGGGTGTTCATCCCAACCAGATGACGGAGATGGAAACAGTTCATGCCTGGTCAACTCTGGCTCGGATTCCATGGTCAAGGTACTCCAGTTGTGAAACTAATTCAAGAAACTGCTAAACCCACATTAGGAAATAAAAAAATGGCCTGAATTTCGAAATCATTACCACGAGCTGACTGACTAATGGGCTGGCTGGGGTAGCGAGTTTTGCGTCGTTGCCCCCAATGCATTTGTGGCGGATCGTATGTTAATCTGCGGGGCGGGAATGGATACCATTCCCCCTCACGAATCTTCGCCACGCTAGTTTGTTTGTTTTGGTTTCACCGCTACATAATTTTACTACATATCGAACTCTCAACTCTTGGCGTTTCTTTAATCGTAGATCTAATTAACTACAAAGCAGCAAGAACGCGCATAATAAATATGAGAAATAAAAGAAATAACCATAAAACATGAGTGATTCTGAATTTCCTGGCAAATGAAGCGAACCGGAACTGTGTAGTGTGTAGGTACATTTAACACGGATATGTTTTCACGACATGCGTCTCAGCTTTTACACACCTTTACCTAATTCAGTTAAGGGAGAAACCGTGTGTAACAATCTGTCGCATGTTTTTAGACATTTTCTGACGTTGTCCCGATCGTGCACGGTTTAATTTACGCAGACTGCGCTCTTCAAGCTTACATAATATTGTGTACATTAGAAAAGGTTTCGAGAATGCTTCAAAACACACACAATTGTGCATGCCGGTAATATTGTTTGTAAAGGTCAAACGGGATCTGTTTTAGATGAACAGACGGGAGCTACAGTACTTGACTCGTTTTTATACTCGATTAATTTTCGAATAAGAATTGCCGGGACAATACGAAGAACGTACATAATAACATAATGTTCTGCTAGTTATAGTTTGAATACATTTCCAAGCCGTGATGACCAGTAAAATACCACAAATGTACCATAAAGCCGTCTCGTCGCGCATTTCTTTTGCCTGCCATTTTGCGTTCTGACATACAACAGACATACATATATATAGCCTGCTGTTCCAGTTCTTTTAGGTTTAGTGATCTGTGAAGCAAACGGACAATTCGTCTTTAACAAAACCCGTAAACGGTGGTTTATGTTCTAATTATATGGATCGGCGGATATTGCGCGCCGCATCCAGGCCGAATCCCGACTGCTGGCCACCGTCTGAGAATCAGAGACATGTTATCGACAAACTGTGTCCCACTACCCAGGTAACTACCGGGTCCCCTTAAGAGGCAGGTGAAACACTGAGCACCCAGGGCGTGTAAACACGGTAGATGTTTTCTCGCTGTTATTTACAAGCCTCGCAGCGCCCTCGAAGCTTTTCCGTCGTTGAACCATATACATATCTGGACGTTGCTAACTTCTTCGTCAGCGTAACGTCAGTGTAGTATAAAGCAGAAACATAAGTTCTAATATGCGCACAACGCGCGTTTGTTAAGGGCCGGCATCCGGTGTACTGATACATTAGAAAGCTTTAAGCAATAAGCACCTGCAGCTGTACTTCCTGTTACAGTATATGTTTTCCCACGTATGCCGTAATAAATGGTTGTTTAATGGTACTTGCGTGCCTTGTGTTTGTGTGATAGATGTGACCTTGGGGATACCAAGGAGACAACTTTGTCAAGTTTTTTACCCGTACGTGACGTTACTGTCGGAAACTGAATCTTCTAAAGCACTAAAACCATCTGTTCGTGGTTCCGAGAAGAACAAGTCCAACATCGCAAATTGGAAAACATAGCACCTGTTCAACTTCCCGTTGCGGCTGATAACTATTTAGCTTCGTGTTCGTGAACCGATACTGCACCGGAGGATGTGTTTGCAAATTTGGCTGCAAATTCGTCTTTATTATCAGGAAAATATATACCGGGAATTACCGTCAGGCATATCACAGCACATTGCGTTGCGCACCTAAAGGTCGTCACCAGACAAACATTAATCACAGAAGATGCTGGCAGTATTCCTGTGCTGATAACAAGAATTTAGGTCTCGCAACATTTTCACACACTGGTTCTGCGCTAGACTATAATTAGGGCAATATCCAACAAAATATAACTAGTAACTTGTAAATAGTCGTGCTGTGGCGAGTGCACGAAATGGCTCGGGGCTACGTGGTTGTACGTTGAATGATTAGCAGCGGTGAATTGCGAACACGGTGATTACAGTGTCCAATGTTCATACAGAATCAGTTTACACTGCGAACTTACTAGTTATTACGGGCGAAGCGAGTGAGGTCCAGATCACCTCGCATTTCTGTAGAATCTCACAAATCAATCTAGACATTCATGCTTCTTTCTAGAATCGGCTTCTATTCGGTCTTGTACTGGTCGGGTGAGTTTTCTCCGAAGTCCTGGGTTCTGGACTCCGGGAGGTCCCGTACACTGCCACGCTGTTATGCCATAACTCAGTATCAGCGGTAGACATTACTTATGGTCAAATGTGTGCCAAGCTGAACATGCGAATGTCGGACGTAGGAGCACTGCAATAATTTTGTGACATTGAATAGTCGTTGATTTAGTTGTTTATGTTGTGCCAGCGTATGCCTCTTCGAACAACTATATAATTTGACCCTGGTAGTTCCTGTACGTTATTATTTCTGATTGTTATGTGTGAATTTGGATTTTGGACCAGTCGGTATTCTAAGGGTCAAGAGTGTGATATGATCCAACTCGGCAGGTAATGATTATGAAAAAAAGCTGCCATATGAAAAGAATTAAGTAAGATCTGGCGAATGCGACGAAAACACTTGAGTGTGTAAGAACTTGTGTATTCGTCAACGTATGTGATAGAACTCCGCTGCTAATGATTCTGTAAATTGCTGATTGATGGTAATGTTGCTAATAATTTTGCAAACTGATGATAATGCTACAAACTTAATTACCACAATTATGAAGCATAAATCGGTATTTTAGCACCATTTCGGACAAAACTGCATAGGAAAGAACAGAATCTGATAAGGTTTGCTCGTTCGATGCTTGTTGAAATTGTGCACGAGCGTTCGGTGCATGTACAGTATAGGCAGTTATGTCGGCAAAATCAGCTGTTAGTTTTTGATCATTATTTTTTTTAGGGTTGTTATTTCAAGTCCGGTCGATAGGTATACGTTGGCAAAATCCGGTCAATATTTCGCTACAATGATCTTAAGAGCAAGTCTGTCCCTTCTTCTATGCATTAACCTGCAGTCCATGGTATTCACTGCGCCTTCTCTATCCTGTAAGCCTGATGGGTCTTCTAGCAGCCAAATTAAGGGATTCTGTGCTAGAACTGAGGATCTGGACGCACAATGCTCCAGTCTGGAGATCACCATCGCCAAAGATTGTGCACAGTTTGCCGGAAGCTTCTGCTGCTACCGTAAGAACAACTTGCTTTGTAATATACTTTGATGGGAAATGTTGTAAACGGTGTTTTAACTAAGTGTGACCGGTTATAAAGTCTTCGTTAAAGAGATTGTTATGATAATATGATATTCCCAGTAAACTTAGCCGTTGCGGCACAGAATGAATCTATACGTGGAGGAAAGGATTTTCTGCCACTCATGACTTGGCAAATTCAGCCGTCTTTTTCGAACTGACCACAACCAATGACTTCCGCCGAACAGGATCGCTAATGAGAGTGGCTGAACAACGAGACAGCTGGCTAACCTGGTTTTGACAAGTATAAGTATATCATTATTTCGTTACCGGCAATAACAATACATTTTGGCGAAGCCGCGCGCTAGCGTAGTTTGAACAATAGTGTGATTGTTTACTCTACGTACCATTTACGGCTTGTGGGGTGACCCATATACCGGCAATTAAATGCATTTCAAGACGAGTGAAATACCTCAGATACTACATACGTGTACAATGGAAGCGCTGTGGCATTACGGTAGGCTCGTACATTTGTTACGTGCAGTATAATGCAAACTCCATTTTGATGCCGTATTGAAGCCAATTAAATTGTGTCCAGAAATGCTGAGGACCATTGCAGATGCGTTTAGTTTTTCTTATAACGTCTTGTTTGCAAATGAGTGTCATTAGCTAGTTTCGGCATTTACGGCTTGGCCATGATGCATCTGTGAGGCTTCGGCAGGTATATGATTGGTTGCATGGGAGGGAATGCGTGGTGATATAATGTTTTGTTTTGTACGGAACTGTCTTATGTGATAGCTTTCGGCACAGGGCTGCAGCGGGCGTGCAAAACATCCAGTTAACTGTCAAAAACCTTGGTTTTGAACCATGACGGTTAAATAGTTCTGCTGTTTCGCTTTCCCTAATCGCTTTGCAGGAAGTGGATGAAAAGTTTCACAAAAGTACGTTACAAGTACGTTACACAGTACGTACGAAGCCACTTTACTGATGTTATACCGGTATACGTATGTGGAAATTTCATAGCATCGCTGTCATAACCCGCTAAGTAACAAGTTCCATACGGTACTACGAGTATTTGCTAATTTTCAGCTGGACCTTCATCCGCAAACCGGCAGGTTACAGTTTCTCAGACGGTCGCACCCAATCCTTATTACAACACATACACCACTCCTCCTCCTGTGGACCAGTGTGACCCCATCGCCAACAAGGAGAAAAACGACTGCGACGTGCTCATCATCGGCACCGGATTTGCGGGAACCTACTCCGCCTACCATCTGGCTCCGCAGTTAGGCAGCCGGTTATGTATCGTGGAAAAGTATGATCGCGAGGGCGGTCGCATCGTCGACT
The DNA here is from genome assembly GCA_034698045.1 of Paramacrobiotus richtersi. Classification (NCBI taxonomy): domain Eukaryota; kingdom Metazoa; phylum Tardigrada; class Eutardigrada; order Parachela; family Macrobiotidae; genus Paramacrobiotus; species Paramacrobiotus richtersi. The sequence continues at coordinate 4,049 of JAQGAU010001133.1, read as the reverse complement.
ATAGCGAGACACCCGGTGCACCGGTCATTGGCGCAGCGGCATTACGGCTAACGGTGCAAATGGAGCAGATGTTCGCGCTGGCCGACAAGCTCGGCATCAAGTTCCAACACGCTGAGTTCGCCATTGACAATATCCGAGCGCGCGGGAAGCATTACAAGTCTGATGCCACAAAGTAAGATAGATCAAACCTATACATCGTATCGGTCAAAATAAGACAAATTAATCTGATAGCAAAATCAAGGAACACACAAAGATGTGTCGTGAAGTCTTCCCGAGTCTGCCGTGCACCGAGAATCCTTCACAAGGCAAAACCGCGGACGATGTGATGTTGGACGCTGTGCTCAATCTGACTAAAACCAACCCCGCACTCGTTGATTCCTATCCTGACTACCAGTCGCTTGTCCATGCGCTGTTCGACGATGAAGGACTGGCGTTTTACAAAGCTACCACTAATTTTGATTCGGATATTGTGCCTTCCGTCTCGACGACCAATATTATGGACAAGTACCAGCGTGATTTCTCGTCCGATCGCTTCTACCCAGAAGGCGGCATGTCCCAGTACCCTAAGCGCATGCTGGCTGAAGCGATGAAGAGCAATCCAAGGGTATGGCACGGAGAACCGGTCAGCTCCATTGATCGGCAGGCCGATGGTCGATTTCAGGTACAGCCGTTGTTCCTGTCATAAACTACATTATATAAACCTTTGGTTGATTAGGTTGTCACCAAGAACCGTGTCATCACTGCCACCAAGGTCCTGTGCTCCATTCCACCGGTGTACTTCTCCAATATAACCGGCAACGTGGCTGACCTGCTGCGCACAACCCGCCAGTTCAACGCCATCAAAACCTGTGAGGTGGCCACGGTGGCTACATGGTGGAACGAGCGCTGGTGGGAGCGATCCAAGTACAGTCAGGGCGGGCTTAGCCGTATCGTCGACCACCAGAGCTGTTTTGGAAAGATGGAGATCCCGCCGGTACCCTTGCTGCGCGACATGAACGGGACGCGGGCGGTGTACGATGACGGCGTCTGTCTGGACATGTGGAAGCGGGTGATCAACGAGGAACGGAACGACGCCGCTATAGAGAAAGTCATCGTTGATGAACTGCAAAAGTTCTTTGATGATGTTGTGGTTCCACGGCCGCGAGCCCTCAAAGGTCAGTACGGGAAAATGTGTAAAAAGCGACTAAAAGACGAACATAAAGTCTTGTCTGGAATTAGAGGGCCACTCGGCCAGCCAATGAAAAAAATTATTTTAAATCGAAAATGCGTTGGGTTCTTCAAGGAACTGGATTTTGTGTGTGCGGACGCTGTTCTTAACTAAGAAGTCAAAATTTCAAGGCTGCTTTTTCCGAGTAGGGTATTACCACCATGCCGGCTGGCATTTGATGAAAGGCGACTCTGGTGGGCTGACGACCTGGGATATTTTTGAGTGGTCACACAAACCGTTATCTTTCGATAACTTTGCGCTGATCGGCGAAGCGTACAACGTGGCGTACACCGGCTGGTGCCAAGCGGCCAGAATCAGCGTCAATGCGGTCTTGGAGAAGTATTACGGTTTTGCCAAGTTTCCCGTTGACGCGGCGACGAACGATAGAGAGAACGAAAACATGGGACGACCCTTCTATGACGGCCGCCATAACTGATCCACCGGTGCGGGCTTCTTCAACCTCCCGTAATTTGCTCGTATTTTGCTAACTGATTTGGTTTCCAGGTTTCGTATTTTCTGCACATTGCATGCCCGTGTTCCGCCAGTATTTTCTTAGTACTTATTTTTGTATTTTGCGATAGTATTATTCTGTTTTCTTTAATTTATTCTCTGCACATCGTGCCTGTGTTGCGCCAGTATTTTCTTAGCACTTCGTTGTACTTTGCGATAGTGTAGTATTCTATTTTCCTTAATTTATTCTTTTTCTTTTTTTTACTGGGAGAATACATGGTTGTGTAGCAACGCAAAACTCAGGTCGTGGTCTCCTCCACCTAGTTGTAGGATGACCTTTCAATCGGATCAAACTAAAACAGTAAAACGAAGCATTCTGATAATTTTAAAGGTGGTGTGTGCAATGCATAGAGGTGGGAATAGCCAAGTTATGTACGCTTCTCGAATGTGTCTCAAAATCGAGATCAGTCAGCTACATACATATGTATCTGTACAGTACTTCGTTGCGGCAAGACGAAAAAATGCTTCGCGAACCTGTTTCCAGCGATGGCAATCCAAGCTCACATTTGTGTAGATTTAGGTTCAAAAAATACCTACCATGGTGTTCTAACTTTCAAGACTTTGTACATTTTAGTTGAGGAGCCTTCGGATAATAAATCTCTGTATACGGTGATAAATTATGTGCCAATATGTCGGGCGCTGTCACCGCCGAATCCTGGCGGCCGACCACCGTTGAAAAGCGAACGACCAGCAAATTATGTCCCATTACCCAAGTCACTGCCGGCAAATGAGTCTTCTTACCCAAATAGGTGAAAAAGTAAACGCCCTGGGCATTTAGTTAGGTAAACACGCTGTGTTTAGATGTTCAACCGCGCTATTATTAATATAACATAGTGCCGCGCCTGCGTTTGCCAAACCATTTCTATCACTATTAAGTCATGCCTACGCTGATGTCGGTTATGATAATAAATTTGATTATGTGCAGCCGAGATCACATGATCCTGTGCTCGCATAATCAACGTGTTGGACTACCAAAATGCCTTTCAAAAAAATACCGGATTACAACAGAAAGGAATTGTGCGGACGTACTCTATGGCCTTCACAATATTTCCGTTCCCCAACGGAATTTCGCGAATCTTAGACCATTCGGCACGGGAACAGATCAAAGCTTAATGCAAACAAAATTGGATCCAGTACTAGTTGTAAACTGCTAAGAAATACACCAATTTTGTACAACACAGCTAGTCCGTCCACAGACGTAAACAGACTGATAGTCCAGTAAGTCAGTACCGGCGTCCAGCACAGGAACAAGCTGGCGGTCAGGAGCGTTAGCAGCAAAAACGGTCGCGAGCGGGGCTTCTTCACGGAACGCACAGTGTTGACTGCATCGTGACTCGTGTTGCCACTGGTTCGAGAATCCAGGATCTTCTTCCGTCGCTGAAGCCGTTTGTATAGAAGGTACGGGTATGCAGACACAACAAACACTACTGGAAGGTCATAGATCAGCAGCTGCATCACGGTGTAGAAGGTAGCCTGGGCGGACGAGTTGAATGCACAGCCTTGAGAAATTGGTCGACGGTAGAACAGCAAATCCTACATATACAGATAAGAATACCACTGTGTAGGAAAAATTTAGCAATTTAACAAAGCAGCTAACTACTAAGCCCGTACAATGTGGTTTATTGGGCAAAAGCTTCCGACACAAAAAACAAGTGCACAGGCACATACAGAGACACTACAAGGTAAAATGTCAAATATCGAAAAAACAATTAGCTTCACCGCCACAATTAGTACGAGAAACAGACGGCAAAGTGCCCAGAACGGCGGCAGCGTTGCCTTTAACAACAGCTAAGCTAAAACGATTCTTAATAAAAGCCCGTACAATTAACACTTCGGTCACATAAACATTATACCAGCCAAATGCTCCATCATATAACAAAGGTTATCTACCTTTTCCAGTCTTTTTACTATATCGCTTTTGTAAGCAGCTGCGTTACAATATGTTTCCACTTCCTAAGAATTATTCTGCACAGTAGCTTCACATTGGTAGTGAATTGGTTCCGCTTCACATTATCAATGCTTGGAAGGAAATCAAAAGCATACAACAGCTGTTAGATTAAGTATACAGAATTTAATCCTCTCACAGTAACAGCGTTTGCGCACAAGACAAATTAACTGAGCCAATGCCATAATTATGGTGTACATTGATTTGCGATTTCAGTTTCGCGATGACAGACCTGAACAAATCCCGTCATGCCGACCAAATGGACATATACACAGACTCCTCCACACAGTAAACCAGCCATCTTCTTCGTATGCTTATTCTTGTAGGAAATGGGAAAGGTCAGCGCCCAGATACGGTTAATCGTGATCAGCGCCTCGACATGCTTCA
>JAQGAU010001132.1:0-21231 GCA_034698045.1 Paramacrobiotus richtersi | reverse complement strand
TCTTCGTCATTATCGACGACATAACCGAACTGAAATGTACCATTCTCCATTTTGACGTCCACGGCGTCCCATCGTTCGATGGCACTTTTAATCATGGTTCCTTAAGATCTTAGCGTCAAGCTGCGAAGGCCGAGGGCGCTGTAATCATAGCGAAGTTTGTTGATTCAGTCAAAAGATGTCATTGAACAGTCATTCTCTGCAAATAGCAGATGATTTGCAGGAATACACAGACAGTCAGTTTGGTGAACGCTCGCGCTGAATTGCGTGACGCACAAAAAAAAATTCAGATTGCATGAAGATAGTTCTGAACTATAATTACAGATATCTGAGAAGCATAGAAACAAAACACGGTATATATTATAAAGTCTAAAGACTAATAAAGTAATATAATTCAGGAATTTTTGCAAAATTTACTAAAAGAAGGCGTAGATGTCTCCCCAGGCGGCAGTCCGAACACCAAAGTTACTGTCATAAATAAATTCCAAAACTGGCTTGAGTTTCACTTGATAAACTGAATTAATTAAATAAAACTAGATCAGAACTAAACAAAACTAACTTATTTTTTATACTTATTAAGCTAACTTGAGTATTTGATTTCAGAAAGAACAGGGAAATAACTATATTTTCTTGTAACACCTAATCTATAATAACTATGTAAACCATAGAACTATATAACACAATAATGTAGAGCAACTGTAAATCGTAAAACACCATACTTGTGAACTGATTTTCCCATAACATTATTAATTTTGACAACACTTAACGACACTGTCGGCTGCGGGCGCGCGGCAGCTACGCAAAAAAATTCTTTTCATTTTTGTCGGTCCTGATCGATGTTTTGGTGAACACTCGTAGTAAGCCATCTGACCCGCATATACTTATCTTACATTTGCGTAGACCAGAAGAAGTAGAAGTTGAAGGAACAACTACCCCAGAAAGAAGGATAAAAATACAAAGCATAAAAATACCAAAAAGCATTTCTAGAAAGATTATCGCTCGCGTAGAAAGCTCGAATTACATTAAAGTCAGATGTCTTTCTCGAAAGGCAATATCGCATAGCACCAAAATTAATCAGAAACCCCTTGGGGCACCCTCCCTCGAGGGCGTTCCGACAGGTGACATGCAATGGAAGAAGAAAAACTTGCTTAATTTTATGAAATTATAGTCATACTGGTTTTTCTTTATGTCAGTATTTATTGTAGAAAAGGAAATGCTCTCTATGTTCGTGGGACATTTAATAGTATTCGTACTAAATTCTGTACATACGCTACATGGAAAGTCGGCGAAGGTGTAGTCATCATCGCAAAACAAACCGAAAAAGACCCACAATCAAAATTCTGCAAAAAGCATCCAAGGCTAAAGCTCAGTAGACTCAAGGAAATCAGCCGGACGCTGACCCCCACATTATACAAAATCCCCGCACCATCACACACTTATGACAAAGGTACAAAATCCGCTTCCGGATGGTCCGGATCAACTTCCTTCCAGTCCGGGAAGCGCATTGTACACGACTGCAGAATGATATCTAGTGATGGTCCCAACACACTGTACATCTTCTGCGCTCCTTCCGCGTTGAGATGCAACCCATCCGTGAAGAGGGAGGTCCATGTGGGACAGCTGATCATGGCGGTGAAGAGATCGACAAACTGTGTTCCTTGTTTTTGTGCCACGATTCCCGCCAGCAAGGCGTACCGCTGGATGACATCGTTATCCCGTGTGGACACTGTCCGCCCGACCGCCTGACATTCGTTCGTCCAGGCTTCTTGGTTGGATGGCGGGGGTGAGATTAGGATGATGCGATTTGCAGCGACTCCGTGGTTCTACCATTATACAACACAGCCATTAAAAACAGATAGATACTTTGTTTTAGCTACTTATTAACCGCCTTCGCGGTAGCCTTCATATCGTTCTAAACGGCAGACATTGGTGGGCGTTTGCTAAATTACAAGAGCGGACGTATTTTTTAATAATTTAATGTATAATGAATAAGTGATTTAACAGATACAGTACACAAACAATGACTTTTCCAACAAAATACTTGTACAAATAAATGGATCTGAAAATACGCAAAAATGGCACACGCAGAAAGACGCCTCTTCTCATAGTCAGAAATAATATAGACAATTTTACAATTTCCTACAAAGTGCATATTAAGGGAAATATGCAAGAAAAGAATCAGTAAAACCAGAGGAAAACTTCAGCGACGCAAGAAAGTTCTCTGTTTTCAGTAAAACCGAAAAACAAGACAGACAGTAGCCTGTTTCCCGTTAACAATCAGTCATCATTCTAAAATTTAAATTATCATGCTTTAAAAGTTCGGATGAAAAGACAGAACGTTACCTTCAGTCTGCTGGCAAAATATGTGAGATTCTCGGAATATTCCTGTAGATTAACATGACTCCGACTGCCTTTTTGGCATGCATCATTGGATCCAAACATTATCACAAATGCAGCAATATTCTCAGCAGTCAGTCGGGGCAGGAAGCGATCGAAAGCGCACCGTGCGAGCTTCGTGTTGTAGCCGTTGAATCCCCGTGTAACCACATCGCAGCGTCTGGAATTAGACAAATTAAAACAGAACATAGGACACCTTCCTAAAACAAAAGTGTGTGAATAGATTAAAAAAGATAGTAAAAAAAATTAAAAATAAACATAAAGCAAAATTAAACAAGCAGAAACGTGGACGTTAAATTTATGTAACTCTGCTGGAAATTTTTGCCAGAAAATAGAGCGATAGGCTTGCAGACGAAAAGCGAATTCTACCAATTTAAATTGGTTTAATTTTAAATAAATCGCACTAAATTTACACAAGTTTAATCAGAAACTAAAACAAATCTCCCAATTCAAATTGATTTAATTTTTAATAAATCTATCTAAATTTAAACAAATTCAATCTGAAACTAACAAAAATCTACCAATTTAAACTGATTTAATGTAAATAAATCTGTATAAATTTAAACAAATTTAATCTGAAAATAAAAACAGACCCCAGATTGCAGAAAAGTAGGGTTTACTTACCGTTGCAGTTTCGCCGCAATCAGACTTGCAATCCCATTATTAGCAAACCCATTCTGGAAATGCGAATCCCCAAAGAGAACAACCTGCGGCCAGTCGGCAGGCGATACATACACCCACGGTCCAGGAACCACGCTTGATCCAGGAGTGGCCATTTTCCGTTTCACGAGCTTGCTTTTCCCTTTTCGACTGGATGAACGTTTTTCCTGCAATCGAAAGAATAATAATCATCTACAACTGATGCTCATTCTATTTTAACAAGTCCACCATTCCGTCACTGGATCACGGCGTACTGAATAATTTCAAACTTTGCACAGTACAGCAAGAACGTCGATTACCAAGTTTTACGATTTCCGGGTACTGAGGCGTTGGCCTGGCGAACTATGCAAAATAATAACGAAGAAACTGAATATTTTACAGTTATTCGACGAACTGCACCGTAGACGTGGTGTGTATTAACCAAAGCCCCACAAACTCGGAGACCTCAACAAACCATCTAAAATGTAGCTCTCTCTGAACTTGCACAAAATTACCGGGCGGCAGTTACGTCTCTAGTCTCTACCAAACGACGAAATTAATTTTGTAAATTTTTCGCTTGTTAGTTTCTGTAATTCGTAAAGTAAATCGAAAGATGCACTAAAAATCGTGAAACAAAATTCATACAAAATAGGATGAAGGACTCACATCATAAACGATGGGTTTGTGTGGTGCGTTGTCCTTTATCGTTTTGTTGGGGGACCGTTTTCGCTGATCATCAGCAACAGGCTTTTCGCGTAGCTTTTTTCTCCGTTTAAAAGCCCCGATCCAGCCCGACGAAGCATTGAAATTGGTAACACCATGCTTATCCGCAATTTCCATAGCTTTCGTCTGCAGATCCCTGTAAGTCAGTGTATCCAAATCGCAGCCTTTCGCTTGTTCGTCCAGCATCCACTGATACAGCTCATTGTCAATCTCCGGGAACATCGCGGATCTTGGCTTTCGTTTGTCGACACATCCTTTCTTTCTACAAAAGTTTCTTTGTGCAAATCGATGCCAGATGTATAAAAATCAAAATGCCATGCTTCTTCCGTACACCTACATCCAGTTCTCGAGGTTGGAATGGGGAATGTTGTTGCGCAGTGCGAATTCTCTGCGTGACATTCCACTGTCCTGGAATCGTTTGACGTAATCTTCTCGCTCTGAAGGTGTGTATTTACCGTATTGTTTCGGTTTCTTCAGGTTAGCGACTTCCAGTAGCAATTCATAACGACTCAAATGGCGGTTCATGTTTAATTCTGATAAAATTTAAATGTTATAACAAAAGCAGATGATGGAGATCGGAACGTTGACTGCAGAAAAAGATGCAGTGTTGTTTTGCTTCTGGGCAAAGTCGCGGAGCACGACTACCGCCCATGGTGTTGGTGCGTAACTGCCCCCCGGCTGTGCCTGCATTAAGAGCCAGGCTTACGCAATGCCAAGAACCACCATAGCCAAATCTAACAAAGAAACTTGGGTTGTAAATTGTAAAATTAATGACAAAACCGTACATTCAGTGATGATGATTAGTTTTAATGTGTTCGACTTCGTCTGAAAGCTGCGCAACAATTAAAAAAGCAGTAAAATCCCAACCATATAAGCAATCATTTTGCCAGCATCCGGTTACAGCACACTGCACATGCCAACGGTATCAAACCCTCACAAAATTTCAAAAAAAATGACACGTATCTCACTGCAACAGCTCTTTCATATTCACTGCTCGGCAGCAGATTTTCCCCACAGTGGACAATACTTCAGTCGAAACACTTTATCCAGTATATTTAGCGTTAGTTTGTTCAGATTCCGCACGTTGATGGCTGGAAAGTCCGGAAATTCACCCAGCTTGAACATGGAACGGCGCTCGTTAGATGCTCGGGGATCACAACATTCAAATCCATACAGAATCTACAGAAAATTGAGAACGGTACTTATATGAAACTCGACACGTGCCATAAATATTCATATTCTTCCGAACAAACTCGAAATGTTACAATCTCAGAATGCAGTGCCAAAAGACAAAAACGATGGTCAAGTAGCTTAAAACATTTCACGCCGAAAATGAAAAAATATAAATACAAAAAAAAATATATATATAATATAAATATGAAAAAAACATATAATCATACAAATAGTTCCGCGCCATCTGTGACAAAATATCAACGAAATACCTACACTGCAAATCCCAACGGGTACTCAAGAAACGGGCACAATGGGATACCTGACTGATATCATTCCAAAACCCAAGCTCTTCGTTATCATCGGGATCCTCGAAGATGGCAGACTGGAACGCAGTCGGCACTATACTGGACTCAAGACCCACAGGAGGACAATACTCTTCCAAAAGATTCCAAAAATCACACGAGCTGCTGGGAGATTGCAGGTCAATTCGGCCCTTGACAATGTGAATGCTCAGACAGTTCCTGGGTACCGGATACGTATAGGAGTTGTTACTGGACCCATCGACGAAGTCACACTTAACATCAGCAATTGTGACGTTATCCAAGACCAGATAACGGCAAATTCTCCCAAATATCGTATTTAATTGGAAAACGGGAGTGCCTTCCGGCGCAGTAACACTAGTACCGTAATAGTTAAAGAACGCTTGTTCCCAGTCCGAGAGAATCACCGTCTGAAGTGGTTCAGACCGACGAATATTCCGAAACACGTCGATGATGGCCCAGACTGGCCATGTACCGGAACCGGACAAAGTGAGCTTTTGCGTTTTATCGGAAATATTCTTATGCAGACATGCAGCGATTTTCCGGTACGAATCTTCGTATCGTTGTTCTGCTCCTTTCGTGCACTGAATACGCACCTCACTGACAATCTCAGGAAAGTGTAATAAAGCGTTCCACTTCGCACATACTCGCCGCGCCCGAGCTTGCTGTTCCGTGTCTAGCAACTTGAAGATTTTGAGCAAAATTTCCGGCGGAAGGGTTTTGTTTATGTCGGGGCACTTGTCGTCGCCTCCTGTGGTAGGGCGCTTATTAATCATGTTTGTCATGGATCGTTCGAGGAAATCTGATTTGAGTAGCTCCCGTGTCCTTTTCAACAGACGAAGCTAGAATAAAAATATAAAACTGAGCGATGAAGAACTTTTCGCAAACAACAGAGTCATAACTTGTGCCGATGTAAAACACTGTACAGTGTACACTACAATTCCCCTTAAATACGAAGTGTGTGTTCGATTTCGTAGAAACTCAGTACAGCTTCCTCTTGGCATTCTTAGCTTTAAACTTCTATGTACATACCTCATTTCGCGGGGTATCCTTGATTCCACGCGGTTTGTCTTCCATCAGATAACACAACAACCCCTCCTTCAGATCAATAATCTTCCTGTGAGGTAGTCCCTCCATCCACAATTTCCGCACCCGATCATCCAGAACAAACTCCTTGGGCACACGAGTTCGTATTTTCCTGAACGCTGTGCAAACGGGCCGGCAGTCGAAGCTGCACGGTTGGCGAACATGATCCAGGGGCAAAACATATTCCTGTTTTTGATTGTTAATGAGTATCTCCAGCAGACGGAAATCCAGATCGTCACAGGAGAACACCGATCGAGCAGGGTACCAGGTATATGGTACAGTTGGGGAGGACTGTACAACCGCTTCCAAATTGTATTCGTTATACTTGCTCTCCGCATGAGGTATGGTTAACAATGTGCAGAGAGTTCGAGGCTGGCGGATTCTGTGTGAAGGTATGGCGACTGGAGTACCATTCCCGAAATCAATCGCGAGATCGTCTTTGTCAATATCCACGACGTAGCCGAACTGCTTTGTACCATTCTCCATCAGGACATCCACGGCGTCCCATCGTTGGATGGCAGTTTTGATCATGGTTGCACTCGGGTTCAGAAAACGAACAAATGCAAGATGATGCCGCGATGGTGCTGATGGGCCGATGGCAGAAGGATTACCGGACTTTCAGAGGAAACTTGGTGAACATTCGTAGGAAGTCATCTCGCCACAAAGAATTCAGATCTGTGTGAATGAGAAGAAATAGAGGATGAAGGATGTACTCCTGCAGAACTATAAAATTGAAAAGGATACGATAAGTCATAAGTAAAAGATTAAAACAATTAAACTATGCCCTATGGTAGCCAAAAAACGGATTATCGTGCACTACGTGCAGACGCTGTGGTAAGTGGCTCCTTTAGGCGGAAGGTCTAATATCCTTGTGTATCAGTACGTGAAAATCCTGGGCACTCTATCGTCCATTCACTCCATGTTATAGCAAAAGTCTGCCCACTTAGACTTGAGCGAATGAGAAATGATTAGAGCAGCCAATCGAAATTGCAGTCAGTACTTGTGAATTTTCGAGTTTCGTCAAGTATTCTCAAACTTTTAAACAAAACGAAAACCAGGGGTGTTATTTCGCGTACCACATGTTCTAATAACAGATAAAACTGTACTATCTGCCATAGCTGTGGAATTACTAAGGGAAAAACTATATGGAATTACCACTGCGGAACGTACTAGGAGATGTACTAGGAGGTTAGAATGTCATTTTTGCTGTACTAAGGGATGTACTAAGGGGTTTACTATAGGGAACGCACTATGAGATGTACTAGAAGATGTACTAAAGGATCTACTAACTAGACGTACTCAGGGGTTAGCTATTGGGGCTGTACTATAGAATGTAATTAGAATGTACTAGAGAATCTACTGCACTAATTAAGGCTGAATCTTTATTAACAAAATACCACCTGTATAAATAAAGCAAAAGACGCAAATCACACCATGTTTAAGAACAATTAATAAAATACTTACCACGTTTATTGTTTATTAATATATTACTTCTATGTTTAACTAAAATAACACTATACAGAAAGTCACAAACATCGAAGTCCTAAATTGAACTGAAACATTCTGAACTGAGCGGGTGATTGGCCAACTGCTATAACATGGAGTGAATGGACGATAGAGTGCCCAGGATTTTCACGTGTGTATCAGTCATCAGTGTACGGTCCGGTCCGTATTTACGGAAAATCACTGACAATAATAATGAATGATTTACCATAACGATTTTATCATTTTTATGGTAACGATAACATTTACCGTTAAAAATACTTGTCTTGTACAAAAAAATAACGCGAAGAAGTAAGTAAGCTCGATGCGGTTTTTTACCAAGTGTAAGCGTTTTACTAACAAACAATAAAAGTTGTTTTTTGCTGTATTTTTGTTTGGGAGCTAGTAATGGTATCAGTTTATCGCTTTATTATCGCGTTTATTATGTTTCTTTTTTTAGCATGTAATATATTATACATATACCAGACACTGAAATCACCAGTTTTGCTCTTCGCAAACAAACATCCGTGGCACAAACGGAGACAAATCTATCAGAAATTTATACAGATAAAATCCTGAGTAATAGCTGATATGCGGCCTATCCGCCTCTTTGATCCATGGTATCTGCAGCAGACTTCCGGGCTTGTGGAGGATATTTCAATCGAAATAGTTTATCTAATATGTTTAACGTTAGTCTGTTCAGACTCCGCACAGGGATGGCTGACAAGTCCGAAACTGATTCAAACTGAACATCGAACGGCGTTCTTCCGACGCTCGGGGATCACAGCTTTCAAATCCATATAAAACCTAAATACACATAAAGTCTACACTTGTTACAAACCTGCGGATATTTGTCATATTTTTTTGGAATCGATACTGAACAAATTTTCGAACACCGCCCAGTTTACCACAACAAACTGCGACTTCGGTGGAATGTAGTGAATGCACGACTACATCGGCATGAAACACCGGCGCGAACAAAATTCAAGTTAGGAATGGAATTACCTGGTTGATATCGGTCCAGAAGAGGTACTGTTCGTTTTTACTGAAATCCTTCACGGACTGGAAAGCAGCCGGGACTACAGTGGACTCCAGATCCACAGCCGGGCAATACTGTTCCAAGAGATCCCAAAAATCACCCGCGCTGCTTGGGGACTCTAGATCAATCTGGCCGCTGATAATGTGAATGTTCAGACAGTCATCGGGTACGGGGAACTTATAGCTGCTGTTATCGGGCTCATCCACGAAATCACAGTCAACATCCGTAATCAGGACGTTATCGAACACCAGACACCGGGAAATGTTCTCAAAATCCGCGTCCAGCTCGAAGACGCAAAGACCTTCCGGTTCGTGACCAGTCTCATAAAAGTAAGAAAAGTGCACTTTCATATCACAGAGAATCAGCATCGGAAGCGGTTCAGACAAAAGGATATCGAGAAACTTCTCGATGATGGCGAAGACTTGTCACGTACCGTAACCGGTTAAGATGAGCTTCTGCGTTCGATCGGAAAGATTCTTATGCACAGATGCTGCAAATTTCCGGCATGCGTCTCCGTCGTCTTCGTCCATTTCTCTCGGGTAGTAAATACGCACTTCACCAACAATCTCGGGAAGGTGAAATAAAGTGTTCCACTTGGTACATACGCGCCGCGCCCGAGCTTGCTGTTTCGTGTCCAAGAACTTGAAGATTTTGAGCAGAATTTCCGGCGGAATAGCTTTGTTTATGTCGGGACACTTGTCGCCGCCTCCTGACGGAGGGTGCAGACTGGGGTTCGGCAGGGATCTCTGGGTGGAATTCTGTTCGCGTTTGAGTAGCTGTAGAAGTACCTCTTTCAGTACGCACAGCTCAAACCTGGCCTGAAAAAAAGCTGAAAGCTGAAACTTTTTCGCAGATAATAAAGCAACATTAGATACACAGTGGTCAAAGTATCAGAGACTTACGACAGTCACATCCAGTAAAAAATTACACTATAGAAACTCGACGCATCTGTTCAGCCCCGTAGTCTGAATTTGTACTTCTACCTGATACAGTTGTTCTTCGGTTTTAGGATTGTCCTCCATGAGATAATACAAGAATCCCTCCGTGAGATGTATAATCTTCCTGGGAGGTACTCTCTCCATCCATAACTTTCGCATTCGATCCCCCAAAACAAACTCTTTGGGAACAGGGGCACGCAGCTTCTTGAAAGCAGTCCACACGGGCCGGCAGTGGAGATAGTTCTTGAAACTGTAAGGCGGGCGAACATGATCCAGGGGCAAAACATATTCCTGTTTTTGATCGATACCGTTAATGAGTATTTCCACCAGATAAAAGTTCAGCAGCTGGGTACAGTGCCATACCAATCGAGCAGGATACCATGCGTAAGGCGTTGTTGGGGATAACTGCACAACCGCTTCGAGATTATATTCGCTGCTATTCTCGATAGATCCGCGACGATTGCCTTCCGAAGGCGATACATCAGACAAACAAGCCGTATCATGGTATGTAGATCGAGGCTGGCAGATTCTGCGTGAGGGAATGGAAACAGGAAGACCATTTCCGAAATCAATCAGGAGACCGTCGACTTCGTCAATATCCACGACGTAACCGAACTGCTTCGTACCGTTCTCCATTTTAACATCCACGGCGTCCCATCGTCTGATCATGGCGCTGTTAATGTTGATCATGGTTCCTCAATGAAGCCACAATCACATACAAGCCACAGTAACGCCGATGGCGCAGTTATGAGTTATCGAATCAAAATATGCAGCGAAGATTACCAGCATTCAAATGGAGATTTGACAAATGCATGTAAAAAACCGAAATCTGCAGAAGGAGAAGTAAATTTCTAGAGCCGATCACAATTCGAAGAAAGTGACGTCTACTCACAATGTCAGTCAGAATGCGAATTTAGACGCTCCCGTAGGTGGTTCCCCAGGCGACAGGCCCGACACCCCTGCACATCAAATTTTCGTTTTGGCGTTTTCCCGCTATTAAAACTGCAATAAGAGTCACAATCCACTGTTTCTATTATCTATGTATGGCAGGTACGGAAAATTATTCCATGTAAACTGTTCCGACGGATTTAGTAAATTCTTTCGGTAGAGGCAATACAATCGGCCGCCAACTTAGCCAAGCACTAGTACAGAACAGCCAAATGAAACCGAAAGGCAGGATAGACCTCCGGGAAAGATTTAACGGCTTATGCGCAACAGACACCGAGGTGAACAGCTAGACAAATCAACCGGGACGTTTCACACATTCCGCACATTATCATGCCAATCTCAAGAATTCTTACGAAACAGCCTCAAAATCCACTTCCGGTTGGTCCGGATCAACTTCCTTCTAGTCCGGGAAGCGCATCGTACACGACTGCAGAGTGATATCCAAGGATGGTCCCGACTCCCAAACACTGTACATTTTCTGCGCTCCTTCCGCGTTGAGATGCAGACCATCGGTGAAGAGGGATGTCCAGTCGGGGCAGCTGGACATGGCGGTAAAGAGATCAACGAACTGTGCTCCTTGTTGTTGTGCCACGATTCCCGCCAGCAAGGCATACCGCTGGATGACGCTGTTATCCCGTGTGGACACTGTCCGGCCGAGTTTCTGGCACTCTTTGGTCCAGGCTTCCTGGTTGGATGGCGGGGGTGAGATTAGGATGATGCGATTTGCGGCGACTCCATAATTCAACCATTATACAACCACTGCATTAAAATACTTATACAATTAGAATGGAGATGAAAATCCGCAAAAAGTGCAAACGCAGAAAGACATCTCTCATAATCAGAAATAAGACAGAAAATTCTAAAATTCCGTGCAAAGTGAATATTAACGGAAATATGGGAGAAAACAATCAGTAAAACCAGAGGAAAACTTCAACGAAGCCAGAAAGTTCTTTTCAGTAAAACCGAAAAACAAGACAACCAGTAGCCTGTTTCCCGTTAACAACCAGTCATCACTCCAAAATTAAAATTAATAAAAAATTATGTTATTAAATTGTGTCGCGGTGCACGACTGCCGCCCAGGGTGTTAGCACGTAACTGCCCCCCGGCCGTACTTACAGTAAGAGCCAAGCTTCTGCCATTAACCAGAGCCAAATCTAACAAAGAAACTTGGGTTGTAAATGAAAAAAACGTACATTCAGTAAGGATGATTAGTTGTTTTAATGTGTTCGACTTTGTCTGAAAGCTGCGCATAAATTAAAAAGCAGTAAAATCCCGACCATAATTATAAACAATCATTTTGTCAGCATCCGATGACAGCACATGCCAACGGTACCAAAACTCCTACACAATTCAAAAAGAAATGACACATACTGCAACATCTCTTTGATATTCATAGCTCGGCAGCAGATTTTCCCCACAGTGGACAATAGCTCAGTCGAAACACTTTATCCAGTATATTCAGCGTTATGTTGTTCAGACTCCGTACGTTGATGGCTGCAAAGTCCGGAAATACACCCAGCTTGAACATGGAACGGCGTTCGTTAGATGCCCGGGGATCACAGCATTCAAATCCAAACAGAATCTACACAACATCGGAAACGGTACTTATATGAAAATCGAAACGTGCCATAATATTATTCATTCTCTTCCGATCAAGTTCGAAATGTGACAATTTCAGAATGTAGTCCCAAAAGACAAAAAGGATGGTTAAGTAGCATAAAACTTTCCACGCCGAAAAAAAAACTGGAAAAAACACTTTTCACTATGAAAATAGTTACGCGCCTTCTTTGACAAAATATCAACGAAATGACTGTCAACGGGTACGGACAGAACGGGATACCTGACTGATACTAATCCAAAAGTCAATCTCTTCGCTGTTATCGGGCTCCTCGAACACGGCCGACTGGAACGCCGCCGGCACTATACTGGACTCCAGATCCACAGAAGGACAATACGCTTCCAAGAGATCCCAGAAATCGCACGAGCTGCTTGGAGACTGCAGGTCGATTCGGCCGTTGACAATGTGAATGCTCAGACAGTTCTTGGGTACCGGATACGTATAATCGCTGGTATTGGGCCCATCGAGGAAGTCACACTCAACATCAACAATGGTTACGTTATCGAAGACCAGATACCGGCAAATTCTCCCGAATGTCGTGCGCAATTGGAACACGGGAGTGCCTTCCGGTGCGGTAAGACAACAACCGTAGAAGTTGTGGAAGGGTTGTTCCCAGTCCGAGAGAATCACCGTCTGAAGTGGTTCAGACCGACGAATATTCCGAAACATGTCGATGATGGCGAAGACTGGCCATGTGCCGGAACCTGTCAAGGTGAGATTTCGGGTTGTATCGGAAATATTCTTATGCAGACATGCAGCGATTTTTCGGTACGACTCCTCTTCGTCCTCTTCGGTTCCCTTCGTGCACTGAATACGCACTTCACCGACAATCTCAGGAAAGTGTAATAAAGCGTTCCACTTCCCAGATACGCGCCGCGCCCGAGCTTGCTGTTCCGTGTCCAGCAACTTGAAGATTTTGAGCAAAATTTCCGGCGGAATTGTCTTGTTGATGTCGCGGCACGTATCGCCGCCTCCTGTGGTAGGGCGCTTACTTGTGTTCGTCATGGATCGATCAGCTGAATCCGGCTTTGTTTTGAGTAGTTCCAAAGTCCTTTTCAGTAGACGTCGCTATAATAAAACTGAGCAATGAATAACTTTTACCAAGCAACGGTCGAAAACTCGAAGGACAGTAGTCAACAAGTCATTATAAGCTACTGTACAGTCCTCTTAAATACGCAGCACAAATCGCCTGTGTGCCCGACTTTGGGGTAAAGCTTCCGCTGACATTCTCAGCTTCCGTCTTCAATACTTTTTCTATGTAGGTATGTACCTGCTTCCGCTGGGTTTCCTCGATTTCCGGTTTGTCTTCCATCATATAGCACAAAAATCCCTCTTTTAGATATATAATCTTCCTGTGAGGTAGTCCCTCCATCCACAACTTCCGCACCCGATCATCCACAACAAACTCCTTGGGCACACGAGTTCGGATTTTTCTGAACGGTGTGTCAACGGACCGGAAGCAGGGGAGATGGTTCACGAATAGGCGAACATGATCCGGGGGCAACACGTATTCCTCTTTCTGATTGTTAATGAGTATTTCCACCAGAACGAAACCCAAATCATTGCACAATAACAATCGAGCAGGGTACCAAGTATATGGAAGACTTGGGCATGACTGTACAACCGCTTCGAAATTGTATTGGCTATGATTAGTCGATTCACGACATGTGGCTGCAGATTGGCGGACTATGCGTGAAGTTTTGGTGGCTGGAGCACCATTCCCGAAATCAATCACGAGATTGTCTTTATCCATATCCACGACGTAGCCGAACTGCTTCGTACCATTCTCCATCAGGACATCCACGGCGTCCCATCGTTGGATGGCAGTTTTGATCATGGTTCCTTGATGGCAATGACTACAAGCTGTCCCAGGGACTGCGATGGTGTAGTTTGCAGGAGAGGTTTACAAAACTTTCAGGCTAGCCACGTTCCAGTGAAAATCTGGCCCTCATACTAATCAGTAGAAGAAGCAGAGGTTGAAGGAAGTACAGTAGAACCATTAAAAGCATAAACGAAATCATTAACGATAAGTTATCATAAGTAATTTAGTGATCAGATTCAGAAAATAGCAGTAGTGTCTACAGAAAACGAAGCATTCACAGAATGTTCTATGAAAAATTAAATAATTCCAAAAAAGAATGCATGACGGCATTTGTGTTTAGGCAGGTGGGGAGGCAGTTAGGTGAAATTTCGTTCTGTGTCACAGGCTTCCGGCCGGAAAGCCGAATTTCCTTTACAGCACTCCTGACGTCACTGCGGCTGGCGCATTTTTTCTTGTTGTTTCGTCATAATTCGTGACTGCATGCGGGCTCCTTGCGTCACGCATTTTCTGGACGCTTTTCACTCTTTTTTTTCACCTATAAACGCTGAGAGAATTTCCTTTTGAAGTTATGATTGTTTATGGTGCGTTATGTTACTTTAAGTTGACAATAGATTAACCACGACACTTGAAGTCCTTTTCTTAATTTTTGCCCTTT
Source organism: Paramacrobiotus richtersi (assembly GCA_034698045.1). Lineage (NCBI taxonomy): Eukaryota > Metazoa > Tardigrada > Eutardigrada > Parachela > Macrobiotidae > Paramacrobiotus > Paramacrobiotus richtersi. Next base: position 6,394 of record JAQGAU010001132.1, on the reverse strand, counting down.
GTTTGTGATCAACTTCCCGAGATATAGTTCACCGTTCATGAGCTGGTACCCCCGTAAGAATGAAAAATGGTGGCCGGAAAGTATGCTATCCAAGTGAAGGAAACATCTGGCGGAGAAGACTCCGATGTGGTGCTCAATTAAACGCTGTGAAGCGGAAGCAGGATCGAGAATATTAACAGGTATTTCGACGCGTCGACCCGAAGCCGTGCAACCGTGTCGAGGGGTAGTTTGTAAACGCCAGTGCGGCAGCTCATGTTGGCGATCAACACCGATATTTTTAAATCTTGTTTGGTGGTTTTGGTGGTCCACTCGGACGAGGTACTTCACATCATGGGCTTTTGCGCAAAATCTAGTCTTCGCAAATAAGAAAGATTTTTCCCCGGCTAGCAGCTCATTCTATAGTCTTTTCTATGAAAATTTCTATCGTGAAATGGCAACCGCGAAATGCCTGCGCACTTGCAGATAGTGTGAGAAAAACTTGTCTCCAAAGACCCGTTAGCTGGTGGTATTTGGAGAAACAGAGCTGGTAGACATGGGTCCAGTTATTGTTTGCTTTTCTTAGTTATTAAACTCTTCTTATAATTACTGTCTTCCGGACATGTCTTATTAGTTATTTGTATTACTGTAGTATACGTACGCGACCTGTCGGCGTTTATTTTTTATATTTTAATGCGGGCCAACGCTGTGACTTTACTCTTGTGACGACAATTATTTAGGTAAAGGAAGCACGTCGAGAGGACAGATGGTGCCTAGTATTCCCGATGGAGGTTATGGATGGGTAAGTTTGTTATGAACATACAGATATGGTTCGATTGTGATGCTATTCACCACTGAAATGAGTGAAATACGCAATCTTTTACGGACTATTTCAGGTGATTGTTGCCGCATCCTTCTTCTGTAGTTTCATTGTGGATGGTATCTCCTATTCTTTTGCAATCTATCTGGACGAATGGTCGGAAGTTTTCACAGAAGATGGAAAAGACAAAATTTCCTGGGTCGGTTCGCTACTGAATGGAGTTTATTTATGCATGGGTAAAATGTTACTGCGGTTTGATCGTACATCATTTTAATTTGTATTTTGGTTGTCCACCGTATAGGCCCCTTCTCTAGTGCCTTGACGAATGCCTTCGGATTCCGGGCCGTTATATTTTCCGGATCATTGATCGCAGCCGGTGCATTTGTGGCCAGCGCTTTCTGCGGATCGGTGGCTGCGCTTATGGGAACCTTTGGAGTTGTTGGAGGTGATTGTTACAGCATTAATATTTCACAATAATAATATTACAGTAGTATGCTGCACGTACGATGCGGTCGTTCTATTACTTCTATACACGGGAGGTCACATGTAGAATTTTCTTGTATATGTAACAGGATACAGTTTAAAGATCGTCGCTTGATTGCTTTGACAGACGTCAGTGTGGTAGCCTGATAGTTTCGGGAACGTTGAATCCTTTCCAATTCGACGATATTATCGGTGTTAAGTGAATTACGCAATATGCAACAGCGTAAACTTTATTATCATCATCATAATTTTTGGTATATTAATTAATAATGTCAAAGTCTGTCCTTAATGCCAAATGCACAATTACCAAGAAACCAGCTGAGATGTTTCAAACTCGTTGTCGTTTGGTTGATATGGTGTTCATATATTGTACCCATATGTTATATTATACAGGTATTGGCTTCGGACTGACCTACTCCCCGTCCATCATGTGCGTCTGCTATTATTTTGACAAGCGACGGGCACTGGCAGTAGGGATCTGCGTCTGTGGAAGCGGTTTGGGTATGGTGGCATTTTCGCCGGTTATTCAGCTGGTTGTGGGACATTATGGATGGGATGGTTCCATGTTCGTGCTGGCCGGACTGGTACTGCTGCTCTGCATAGCGGGATCCTTCATGAAACCCTTAACAATAGAGGTTACGGACCAAATTGAAATCCAGATGGCATCTGACGTTGTTGTCGAGGATACGCGTTTTCTGGACCAGCCACCGAGTTTCCGCGATTTGATCCATGTTAAGGCGCCGAGAGAGCGCATGTGGAGTGACTCTCAGCCGGTGTCGGATGCTGGGATCGCTAGTTCACGGAAGTACAATTCCATACACGGCATTGACGTTCGAACAATCGAAAACGGTATGACATATTGTATAGTGTATAGTGTATAGTGTATAGTGCATATATTGTATAGTTTGAAAATCGTACATTTTGTTCTGCGAACTTTACAATTAAATCTAAGGGTTTGTGAAACATACGCAAACAAAAAATGTATAGGTACGTACTTGTCACAAAACTCATTTGTACTGTAATCGAACCATTTGACTCCGTACTTACGGAGCAACATAATTATATCCCTCAATATCATACATCGGGTGGCAGTTTTTTCGTGTTAATAATGACTTGTTACGATGATAAAAACTGAAGTTTACAGGAAATTTTAAAAACGCCGACGCAGCCAATCGTCACTACTTTTCTACTCCCGACATTGCTCAGGAGATCCACACGATCAAACATACTGAATTCTTTCCACCGTTGGCTCGAAAAGACGTTGTCGTTCAAGGAAGTTTAAAGTATCTTGACCGTGGAATGCGGGAAAGAGAAGAATCGAAGCTGTTAAATGGACACAATCAGAACGGCGGCAATACCACCGAAACCACAGAAGTGAAACCATCGAAATCCTTCATTCCCATGGAATTTCGCCGGGCTCTAACAGAACTCGCCGATCTCAGTATTTACAAGAACCAGATGTTTCTCATCTACAGTATCTCCGGGTTTTTCGGTATGGTGGCGTTTTACATCCCATTCAGCTTTATCAACGACTTTGCGGCGAAGAACATCCCGAATATGACCGCAACTGAGATTGGCTTCCTGATACCAGCCATCGGTATAACGAACATTATGGGTCGTTTGTTTTGGGGTTGGTTGACGGACCGGTTCAGTGTGGATCCCCTGATTGTGCATAACGTCGCGATTACCATTTTGGCGGTGATCGTGGCCTTCATCCCGGCGTGCGGGGATTATTGGACATTGATGTTTCTCTGTGGATTGTTTGGATTCTTTGTTTGTACGTCGTTTGCTTCGTGTGAACTATGAGATGTACTGACGTATATCCATGTTGTAGGTCCATTCATATCGCTCATGTCCATCATCCTGATCAGCCGGATTGGTCTGGAGCAGTTGCCCAGCGCTTCTAGGCACTCACAGTTTGTCCGTGGAATAGCCTCCATGGTTGGAATTCCTATTGGAGGTAAATTAAGAAAAACAGACGCTGGACTGTTTCTGCATCCAAGTTTGCTATTTTTGACAGGTTACTTGTATGAGGTCACGAAGGACTATAAGCCGGTGTATGGGATCACGTTCTGGGTCAGTTCGGCGGAATTGATTTTGTCGGTTGTGATTGCTTCCGTTATTGTTGTTCTGGAGTTTGTGCAGCGTCGACGGTGTCCACTTGAGAAAAGTCTGGATGAAGTCTGTGCGTAACAGTTACAGTGGAATCTCTTTTTCGTGCTAACTTATGTGTTTTATCGTCGGAGGTTTTTGGTATCCGGTCATGTTACGTTTGGCTGTCAGCCAAAGACAATTATTGTCTTTGGCTTTGGCATAGTCCCATACGCATTCGGGGTGCCTGAACAAAAGCTATGGTCTCTGTTGCGAAAGTTCAACTTTTTGCGAGTAATTTGTCTGATTTGATTTGCTCTGGAATGAATCATCTACGTCAATGGTGCCATTCTACAGACTACAGCTTGTCGAACCAATATTTGGTTGCGCGAACGCAGTGTCCAGACCACGCAGTGTCCAGACCACCATTTACGGATTATTTCCGTCAACTGACTTGTGGTGGCTATTTTTACACCCTCACACGCAATCATATCCAATACACGATCCCTGCCTAAACCCACCAAATATCGTACTGGTCGGCCGGTTTTTTAATTGGGCCAAAAAGACCCCGACGACAAGCTAAACATCACCGCTCCAACTCGGTCATAGGGATTATTTGCAGGAGCATGAGCATGACTTGCTGTCCGTTTTAGAGAAATGGACACTTTTGCCACACATTGAGATTAATAATTTCGCTGCAGAGTAATACGAAATATTGTGACAACACAGTTGAGAAAGTACTGAACAAGGCGGCATTTTACAATGGCAACAACATGTGCAAGAGAAAAGGTCAAGTGGCATTTACACGGCGCTGGGCTTGGAGCCCGATGCGGAATTGCCGGATCTTGATGTTCGTTGAGGGATCCCGCTGATCGGCCGGATTTGGGGACGGTGCGGGATCACCGTCCCCTTTGCGGGTCTGGTCTTTGTGCATTTGACTGTCCTTGCGGGCTTTGTATTCTACAACGACAGAAACGGTCCACAGAAAATAAGTAAGATATTGGCATCGGGTTAACGTTGCTTGATTGGGAAATACATCGGCATTTCTATTTCCCGCTTAGCTTTTAATTTTTCTTAAAATCAAGTAAAGCAGTAACGTGTTCGAAATAAAATGATCAAATACTCTAATAATTTTATTTTCCGTAGGGTGATTTTTTAATTTGTGACGGGATGGGTTTCGTGGATTGATATCTACGATTCTACGTAATTGTATGGACTTGTTTTATACGTAAGCGTCCTGAAATGTGTAAGTACATACTTATCTACTTTATTTGTAGTTGCAAGCCAAGTAATAAAAGCGAAGAAGAGTAAACGAATATCCAACTGATGCCGGTCCACAATCCTCAATAACTGCTGGCGCACATGCTGCGCCCGCTTCAATGTCCGAATCAACAGAAAATTCTTGTAAAACATCACACACGTGACTGAAGCACTTGACGTTAGTTCAGTTGTATGTTATTGTTCAGTTTTAGTAATTCCTTAGTTGTTTCTTACAACTGGATATGTCGTTTAAATTGCTTCAAATTTGTGAGATTTTTAATTAAAATATGTCTTTACGCTTCTAGTAATAACGAGCTCGTTTGGTACGGATAAAGTTTGCTCGTGTCCTATTTATAATTAGCTTTCCCCCGGGGTTTTCGAAATAGTTATTGATATACGTACTTCTGTTTTCGTTATGTATGATCAGCTGGGATTAATAAAAAATGTTATTTTCCCAACTGAATGAAATTAAGATAGATGTATATTTTAACGCATATCATACCATGGTACAGCAATAAACACAGATAGATGTGATTACATCTGTACAACAATACACCCGGATATCGTTCAAATGAACTGCCTTATTGGTAAAGTGACATGACAGTGCTGGCGCTAAAATGACTACTGCAAATCGTTTAAATGTATAAAATAATGAGGAGATTACGTTCATTACATTCGTCAGTTTACATGCGCAAAAGAAGTTTGCGTGCGGCTAACGATTAATGTGCGGCTTTCTTTTGTATATGTGCGCTGACTTTAGCAAATTTGTATGCTGTTTGCGCGAAAAAATAGCGTGAGATTTTTTACTGCCGGACAGAGAGTCCTTGCCAAGAGGTAAAATTAATCTACAATCGCCGTAGCTTTTCCTAATACGATTTCGCACGGTAACGACTCAAATGGAAAGGAAACCGGTTAAGAAAAATGCTGCACAGTGCAGCTGAAAAAGCCAGCTGTGATACGGCAACGCTGACGGCTACCTATAGCTGGTTGGTTGCTTAAAACCTGTACGACCGATTGGCGGTCACCGACATGTACTGTACAGAAGTACGTAGGTGCAGTTTAAGTTGTTAACACATCTGGCTGTCGATTGACCCAGGCGGGTCACATCCTGGCTTCAGGCACTTGCACATTTCTGTGCGCTAAATGAAGAATCTTAGGGTAACGCTTGAAAAAGAACTGAGCCGCATTCCTCTTCATCTTTTTTTGCGACGGTATATCATAAAGATCACTTCTACTTTAAATGTACAACTGTTGCGACGAGGTCGATCTTCACAGTTACTACCAAGCAAGGTAAGTAGCTTCGACGGTTCAGGTTTCCTTTTCAATCGCAAATTATCCTATTTGCGCAAGATGCATCTGGTCATTGCGGTAATTGCCATCACTTGTCTGGCTGTTCCATTCACTTGGGAGCAGGGTGTAATCCCTCTTCCGCTGGGCCGCTTCAGATTCATCAATCCGCCCACCCAAGGCGCACTCATTCCAACCGCTACTACAGCTGCCACGCCCTCCGCCATGGATTTCGCTACGGCTAGTTTGGAAGCGATCCAGAGCAGCCACGACACGGCCGCTGGCCAGGATTACTCTCGTCGCCACTGCATTGGATCGGTCTTCAACGCACCCTTGGGATGCGCTTGCGCTTCCCCCGGGAAGCGCTGCTACGATATTCTGTCCAAATGCAACCTCGAGAACCGCTGCATCTGCGACGCCACCAAGGGATTCATCAATGCCGACAAGACGCGATGTCTTGCTTATGCAACAACGACA
>JAQGAU010001131.1:0-21235 GCA_034698045.1 Paramacrobiotus richtersi | reverse complement strand
TACTTTCTCACAATCATAACGATACAGCGTGCGAGTAATAACCGCGTAAAGCCAGCAGTTATATACCTCCGTAACACACCAATACAACCGATTAAAGATGTTGTTACCGCTTCCGTCTCCAACTCAACCATCAAGGCGGTGTGCATAACGCCCGCTTGTCAGAAAACCGGTAAGCAGAGACTGTCGGCTCTGTGATTTCTATAATTTATAGTCAGTTTGTTCGCGACTTCCAAATATATTCAACAAGGGGTGCTAAATCTCATGTTCATGAGATCGAGTTCAAGAGTTCAGTCCGGCTTTTGAAGCTGTTCTTCATATAGTTCATAACTCTTCAAACAATGCATAAACAATAAAGAGTTCCTTGTTCTAGGGAACGTTCTCTACATCAAGACATTAGTAAAGAAATATTGTAAAATTGCAGTGACACAGACAGACTTTATTACATAAGTTCCACAAATTCTGTTTTATTTCATCATTATCTGGACGTTATTTGATCATTTTATGCCTTTAAAATGACAGCAACCGAAATAGTGTACAGCCGAAATTTTGTACGTGTTTGTTTGGGTTTTAGCACAGAAGTTTCTAAGCCGAATCAACAGTTCAGCGGATCCATGTGGTGATTTCTATGAATATGCCTGTGGCAAGTGGATCAGCACGAACGAGATTCCCGATAATGAAACCGAAATCAGCGACTTTTACTTCTTGGGCCGGGAAACGATAGAAGTTAATCAAAGTGAGTTTAAGCAGACTTCTTAGGATTTCCCTAATGCATTTGTCCCGGTGCGACGGTGTTTCAAACTTTCGCCGCTGTTTCACTCGTGTCGTTACAATCGTCGGTTCGCATGGTTTAAGTACTTTCGTTATTACTGTAAATAACAAAGAATGAATGAATGAGAAAAGCATTTCTGCCACTTATACTTTATGCACGCGCACTTCTGTCGCCTCCTTAATTTGTGAGCTAAATGGTTAACCAGTTCATATAAAACGATGCATTTAAGACCATAAAAAACTTCGTATAGCAGGGAAGTCATTACGTTTGATGGAAATTTTGGAAGAATCCCAATGGCAGATAAGAGCTTACTGCTGTTTGTTCAAAGATCCTACCGCACGGCATATCTTGAAATGCTTTTCTCATTGAAGTATATATACATCGTCAGTTACACAATTATGCATTTCAGACATTCTGAAAACCATGCGCAGTCGCATGTTCGCTTCCGAAGTGAAAGCCAAGAGTCTGTTTCAACAGTGCAGTAACGAAGGTAGATTATATCCTTGCCGCATTTACACAATTTCACAGGCAGACTGACCACTTGTGCATATTTCTTCTTTTGGTACCGGCTGCCAAATTCGAGTTGTGGCTGCCAATTGTCAAATTCGAGTTGTGAATGCTTGTAATTAATGTTCTAATTAAATGCATTAGCTTATTCGAATTTTTCTCAGCTGAAATCGAAAGATTTCGCGCACGACCTTTACTGGATCTCCTGGATGAGTATGTTAGCGGTTGGCCAATTCTCCAATCCAACTGGGATCCATCGCAGTTCGACATTGCCGACATGCTGGTCAAGAACTTCTTTGTCGGCAATGAGCCTTTCTTTTCGGTCAGCGTGACTGGTGATGTAGAAAATCCATTGATCAACACGATCCAGATCAATTCTCCCCCGACATACACGACGGTGGATGTGCTGAATGACGCGATCATGGGAAAGCTGTACACAGAGAGCTATCTAACCTTTATGTTTAATATAACATCGTTGCTGCTGAAAGATCTGAACAACACACTGCAGGATATCAACCGATTTTCGGTGAACCTTACGGAAATTGTGGAAATGGAACGATCATTCGGCATGGTAAAGTTTAAGAAGTAAACTACCAGAAACTAATCTACACAAATTATGTGACTGACCCCAGTTTGTCTGTATGATAATATTATGTACACGTTATCCCAAACGGGTCTTCGATAACTGCAAAATATTGTGTTTGTTTTGACTTCAATTCTAAAACACGTAGATGGTCTTCGGATATACTTCGGTCTGCGGTATGCAAACGCTTCACGAATCCTATAGGTGCTAGTGTCATACTCGGACATGTTCTTTCCAGGCAAAGCTCACATCAGTCGAGAACGCCGACGACAGCATATACTTAAACAAGATGACTCTCTCCGAATTCCAGGACCATTACAGTTTCAACTCGACGATTATGCGCAACATAACCAGCTTCATTCGAGCCTACTTCGCTGCCGCCAATCTTTCCAACGAGATTACTGACAATACGACAATTGTTGTACCAAATCTTCGATTCTGGCCTGTCGTCGACGCAAAACTGGTCCGGCTGGAGGCCTTGGGTGATGAAGGGAAGCGCCGGATGGCAAACTACGTTGGATGGCAGCTAATCTCGGGATTGCCTAATTATCTGGCAAACGATTATCGTTATGCTTTGGCAGAATACGTTCAGAGAATTTCCGGCATGAAGACCAAGAGGGATCCGCCCGTTGGGGAGAGATGTTTGAACGTTGTTACGGTGATGCTGCCGATGAGCGTTGGAGCCATGTATGTAAGGGATGTAGTACCGCGGAATTTGAAGCAAAAGGTTAGCCAGACGTATATGCAGGACAACTGTATTATAGTGTGGGTATTCATATCGTATTCCAGCCGCTACTGTTCATATTACCGGCCAGTAATCTTTGCGACTAAAAGAAAACTTCAGTAAACTATTTTTGATGACATATGACAAGCTTCCCAGTAGCTTTTGCACGCTTGTACAAAAAGAAAAGCAAGCAAATCTCAAGATTCATATCAACCTATGAGTTGCGGGCATAACACAAAGGGTATCGTTGATACTCTATGGTGGTACGCTTAACTGATGGGACTTGGTGATAATTTTGAAACGGTCGGCCATATCCATATGCTTGAGGTATTGTCTTCTGGATTAATGTAGGCAACAATAATGGTCAAAGACATCCAAGTCGGATTCCGCGAACTGCTGGAATCGGCAAGTTGGATGGACAATGCCACCTATCAACGTGCTCTGGTCAAGCTGGATTCCATCATCAACGTTGTGGGATATCCTGAAATGTTCCTGACTAATACAACGGCAATCGATGAGGAATACCAGTTTGTACGACAAACTAAGCATTTCGGAGTTTTATATTGTAGCGCTTTACCTGTCTCATAGGTGACCATCCAACAAACATACGTCGAAACCATTGCAAAAAGCCTTAAGAACGGGGTGATTCGCCAACTAAAACGACTGCCCAAAGCCAACATTCGCTACGATCCAGTTACTAACACACCGGACATCACGGAAGTCAATGCATTCTATGCGGCAAATAACAACGTTCTAAGTAAGCTGTCCTAACAAAGAAAAACAATAATCTGATCTAATAAGAATTTGATTAAATTTCAATCTTCTGCATGGCTACAGCGATGCTGGCCGCCATACTCCAGCTTCCATTCTACGACTCGCAAAGTCCACAGTACCTAAACTACGGTGCCATCGGTTACATCATCGGTCACGAGACTACGCATGGATTCGACGACACTGGATCCAAGTACGATGATCAAGGTTTCCGCCGGGTCTGGTGGAGCAATACCACGGCGGCACTGTATGAAGCGCGAAAGAAAGGCATGGTGCAGCAGTATGACAACTATACACTGCCGGCTGGGAGGGTCAACGGGCAGTTGACACTCGGGGAAAATATTGCCGACAATGGCGGATTACGAGCGACATACATAGTAAGCGTGAATGAAAGTTGCGTTGGTGCAACTTGATTTCTACCGTTGCCATACTGCTTATACTTGTAATATTTTGGTAGGGATACACAAAGTTTCTCCAGCGGTTGTCTAGGCCAGAACCAGTACTACCGGGACTGGAAAATTACACGCCAATGCAGCTGTTTTTTCTTTCTGCCGGACAGGTAAGTCTTTAACGTATAGTTGAATCAGGCAGAATCGGTCCAGTAATGCAAACGCATTTCACAGCTTTGACTTGTGTTCATAGGTGTGGTGTAACAAAGAACGAATTGAAAGTGAACGAGTCGACCTGTTGACCGAAACGCACGCTCCTGATCGCTTCAGAGTGAACGGGGCCGTTTCCAACATGCCAGAATTTTCGGCCACTTTTAACTGCTCTGCAAACGCTCGCATGAATCCTAGGGTGAAGCAACTTGTATGGTAAACCAATCTACACAATTTTCTTTTGACCTCTTTCGGCACTACTGCTCAAAGTCTGAAATTCTGCTCGCCATACAGTAGGGTGCTTCAAAATACAAATGCCGTCTTGTGATGTTGGAGATAACTGGTATTTTATAACTGGAGATAATTGTTGTGCCATGGTTTGATTCTGCAAAAATTGTCGAAAACCACAGTAATAATACGCAACTGTAGCATTTGAATGAAAGAGATTAGACTGCGCATGCTTGGCTACCATACCATGATCAATGACTGCTACAGACCTAATAGACTATGTTTCGAAAACGATATTTTGTCGTAAACTGATACGGTAGGTCAACCCTAGAGCGACATGTCATAGGTTATCTCGATCTCAAACTGACCAGAAGTGACGGTATATTGATGCGCTGGTGACTCGCAGTGTGCATCAATATCTGAATTGCCGGAACTGCTTTTCCTTAACGTACACTACTGCTCCCATGAGACTTAAGCGGATGCCAATACTAAACCTGGCCGTGCACCTACAGCTCTGTCCAAATAGTTATTACGCGGTACATCCTGTTGACATTCCAGAGTGTCAAACAATCGAGTTTGCGATTTCTGGAAACTCGCACAATCCATTGGGAGAATGACAGCTAATCAAAGTGTATTTACCGGAAATAGTCATAAAATACGGTAGACAGCAGCTAAACCGCAGGTCCAGCTATTTGGGATGACCTACGACAACAATGCGTTAAGGACACGGAAACAATGTTTTGCTTTATACGTAGGGAAAAACATTAAAAGCGTAGGTGATCAGTTTTGTTTTGCGAAATTCAAAGTTATTCCTTCGAATCGCAGAACATGGTTAAGAACTTTTCGGGTACAGCTTACGAGAACTGCTTGCGTAACAACTTTTACTTGTAAATCCCAAAGAGAGAAGTGTCAGGTCGTATATGAATCGGGAAACGAATCCGATCACCCATCGTGCGGTGTTCCGGCAAGTTGTCTTTGGGCGGTCAGCAAAGACGAATTTTGTTGCCACATTTAATTAATTTAGAGCTTTTCTTACACTTTGAATTCTTTGGTTCCAGACACAAAAATCGACGCTGTAAGTAAAGCACATAATGGTGTTCGATAACTGTACAAATTCCTCTGTTTTCCCAAGTATTCTAACGGTAGACCAAGAGACCGGTAGCCGTGGTAGTGGCTACGCTATGCCATCCACCTTGACTAGCTTGACAGTAATCGCGCTAGCTCTCGATCTTGCAGCGCTCTATTTCCCGCTCAAGGAGAAAAGTCTCCGGACTCCTTTTAATGTCTATATTATTGCTGTATTATGGAGCCACGTTCTTTACATCGGAATGTACAACCTGATGAGAACCCTCACCGATTACTTTGCTTCGTGGTGGCTAGGACCTCAGGCGTGTACTTTATCAATCTACTGCGATTATGCTATTGCGGCTATCACGATCCACTTTCACGTGTTGATTAGCGTCAATCGCGCTTGGGCACTGCTTTGGACTGTATCATACAAAAATCGTCACACTTCACGCGTAGGTAGTTTACTCTGTCTGGGCGTAGTGGTGTACGTCCATACATTTCTTCTGCCTGGAATAATATTGGATGCCTTGTACTACCGCGCACCTCTCGATAATGGCTGCTATCTGGACACAAAAGCTCAGTTTACATGGGCTATGGTTATATCAGTTTGGGTGTTTGATCTATCCAAACTGTTCATTCCGATATTTTATCCTATTCTTCTTTGGAAGTATTTTCGGAGGAGAAGAGCTACCGTTACTGCACAATCCGTCCAAACTGATGGAGTACCTAACCAAAGCAGAACTACAGGAGAAACTGCTCAAGCGAATCGAATGCCGAAGACCAAATCCCAGCCATTTGTTGTTTTGACGCTCTTCACACTAAGTGCCACTGTTTGTTGGCTGCCGAGTTTGGTATACTACCATCTCACCGATTTCATGCCGCTTGAAAATTTGGAGACCCTAAACCAAGTACAGGATGTTTTGTCTATGCTCTTGGCCGTGCTTGATCCGCTTTTCTTTGCACTGAGCGTCGGCTGTTGCCGAACCTGGATTGTTCGCTGTGTAAAAGGTCGAGCGTTGCAGTAAGGGATCTGGAATACGAACCGCGCGGAATGTATTGTTTATTGGTGAAGGAACGAATCTTGTACACGCCAATCTGCAACTTGACTGCGCGTTTGCCAACAGGTTGTCAGTATATTGTTACTGGCTCGCCAGTGTCATTCAAGAAGAAACGCTGCCAGTCGACGTTCTGACGGCAACGCCCCGATATCTGGCGCACCGAACCGCTGTTTCAATTTCAAACGCAGTTATCCAGTCGTGACCGTTTTCGCGTGCAAGATTGTAATCGCAAAGTCTTTAAGCCTAATTAAGTCTCGTCCTGGTCCAGTTTTATTATGAATATTCCAGTATGATGCATCTTGCCTGCTCGAAATAAGTACTTCTTTTGACTTCTCAATGAAAGTATGTTAATTAGGCATTGTTTATGCCACAATGACTGCATATGCTATAACCGCTGTTACGCTGTTTCATAACTTTCAAGGGGGCTTTTCCTGCTAGTTCCAATTCCACTAATCTGTGTCATGGTTAACAATTTCTTGAACGGTAATCCGAAAAAACTTGTAGACAGCGGTAACGACAGCGTATCGGCACGGTGTGCACTGTGCAGTCAAATGCAGATATTGCCAAAACCCAATGGACAAATTATTACTTCTCTGGCTGAACACCGTGCCGATGCTTTAGAAACCTAACAATTTTCCTGTGGCATGCCTTTCGAATTAGGAAGCATCGCTCCAAAATAGCGTCACTCCCCGGCATGCAAAGTCTTCGATCCACCCAAATGCGAAAACAAAAAATACTGTCTGTTGGTCAAATTGTATTAAGGCGCTTTCCCACCCGTTCCGATAACTGTAAGGGAAATCAAGACAGCCGCGCATCTGTAACCGTTGCACGAAAGTTGCACCAAAGTGCATTATTGTTTTAATAATCAAAACATGGATATATACACTGTCGAGAAATCCGTTTGTGCGCGCAACGTCCAGTTATTGTGCAACAGCGGTGAAAAGTTTAAACACGTTTCCTTCTCAGTTAATTCCGTATTCTACCCAAATTTCTTGAAAGTTTCACCATAAATACACATACGTGTGCTGATCCTTCTGAACCACTTTCAGCACTGAGGTATGTTTTTGAAATTTTGTAGTGTAGCCACGAGATTAATTATGGAAATGTATCATTCTCAAGTGTTCTTGGCAACTGCCTCTTGATCCTATGTTGTACATGTTGCTACGAGTATCTAGTCTGCTTTCTAGAAGCTCCTGAGCTGCATAATAAAGTATGCGCTCAGATACTTGACATTATGGCGTGAAGGTAATTTCAGGTAATGTTTTCTTATAAACGTTAATGATGACCTATCACTGCATAAGTGGACTGCGGAACTGTTCCGCCAATGACGCATTTATCCAGCTGGGGTGAATGTATGGATATGAGCAACCGTTTAAGACGGCAAAACGATATCCGTTGCACTGGATAAAGAAGGCATCAGTCATGGCCACGCCCAGAAGCGGAAATGGAGTGCTGACGCAATGGTGCCATCCAGAAGGGCAGAACGAACAGTCCAACGAAAGAGAGGACCACACCCGAATAGCTGAAAGATTCGTATTAAGTGTGGATGACCCGGGTTACAGAAAGGCCACACAAAGGGCGGACAAAAACAGCCATGGAAGCAAGCAAGCGCACTAGAAAGGAGCGCACCCAAAGGAGCATCCAGGAAAAGCTGACCGGTCAAGGTAGCGCGCAGAAAAGCCTGGATAAAGGATGAAACATGATGATACGGGGATGAAATACCAACGAACAAGTGCGACGTCGCCGAAGAACGATGAAAGGCGTTTCCCCGAACGGATATGTGGAACAAAGTCGACGGCCAAATCCGAAACAAAATGGAAGAGCCGCGAAGAATCCACGCAAAGCGGAGAACCAATGAAAGTGAGAAACCGCAGCATATCGAAGAGCCAAGGCCACATCAACGAACCGGAATTGGACGGTTGCCATGCAATGACAGTGGATGTGCTGAAGTGGTAATGGTACTGCACATTTCTGACGTTAAATGATGTACAAACTGTAATGGAATTGGATAGTGTTTATGGTACATGAAATTGATGATCAGAATCTTTTTTTTATGTTTTTTATAAGAAGGAAAGGTGTAGTGTAGCTACGAGATTATGGAAATGTGCTTCGGAAACACGCTTTAAAGGGCACCTGGACAGTTTTGCTGGATGTCATCACATGTTCAGCTTCACCAAGACACTTTTGCCAGTAGCCCGTAATCCTCGTATCTGAAAAGGTTGCGACTGACAATAATCATCTACAGGCTGGCCAAACTGTCGGGTGACCTTTAAAAGCGCGTACCGAAAAGAGCAGAATCTTGAAGAAGATTTTTTTGGTGGACTACGTTTACGCCGGACTACAGTTTTGCCCTTTGGACGGTTTACGGGTCACAATCGTTTCTAAGCAGCATAAAGCTGGATAGTACGTATGTATGTCATCGAATCGATTCCAAAAACAGATCTCCAGAAACTCTGAGGTGGCAACTGAAGGTGATTCTTGTAATTTCGCAGGTCTGCTAAAGATTATGTCATAGAAAACAACAGTTCAGAGATGTCACTTATTCAGGACACTAACCCTACGCGCACATATCACCGAGAAAGTTGTAAGGATTTTTAACTTTAAACTGAATAGTACACTAAGGTACTGCAAGTGCATGCAACTGTGCAAGTGCATGAGAATTACTCAGAACAGTAGCGGATCTCCACCTACAACAACAGTACTGGTTCGTGCGAGGTTCCACTGGTTTCGAAGCTATCCTTTTTCACCTTTCGACGTCGCTTACTGCGGCGGCACCGTTAGGAGGTGAAGATTGCTAACTTTGCGACATTTCAACCAACTGTTATCCAGAAAACTTTATCCTACCTATGCAATAAAAATGGCAGGTACACATCGTTCCCAGCGAAAGAGCACAGCGTTGAGGTTATTTATTTATTGGCTGTAATGGTAAAATGCGTCATCCGGCCGCTTATGGCAACCGGCCATGTGCTAATAAGGATAAATTGTGTGTTTCGGTTAACGATAAATATTTCACTGGCTTCAGCCGACGAAACACTCAAGGGTATCGAAAGCAGAAGCAAAACTAGCAAGTGTCGCTCACAACTATTACATTTACAGCTACAACCTCAAACGAAAAGTTTGTGCTGCTCTTTTTTCGTGTTCAGGCAGCTAAACCTTCACGGAATTACATCCTTTCAGCCGTTTCAGGTCTTGTCTTGGACTGTCGTCTCCCTTTTAGCCCGTGGTTCCAAGTTGTCAAAAAACGCACTTCGGAACTAAAAGTGAAAGTGTTCATTTCCAGATTGTAAACCGCGCACCAATGGCCAGTTCAGTTGTTGTACCGGATTCGGCTTTCGTACTACCTGTGGATTCGATGATCATATCGTTGATAATAACTGATATCGGCTGCCCTAGCCAACTCCTGCGTTCATATTAACTATTAAGTCAGCCACCTGAATTCCGGCTGCCTGATTGCATAACACCCATAATGGCCGCAACGTCCGGCTAGCCAAGCTCACGCAAATTAAACACAATTAGACTTAGGTTAAGTAAGTATTAAAATTAGTTTTAAACTGATTGGACAGACTGGCATGACTAACATATGTAATCATATATCGTAATTCTGCTCTGGTTTTACAACGTTGATCGTCTGCCATGTTCATTACGTAAACAAGCTACGTACGATAGCATGAGTTAAGGTAACCCGGATAACGGACCGTTCAGCTTCTTATGGAAAATGTATTAGTTATCTGAAAAGAGTGACACTAAAGGCACTTTTGGCTCAGACTAGCCTTTGTGCCGCATAATAGGAAGGCTTGTTGTTTTTTCTTGACTGTCAACGCATCACGGAGCCATGAATAGCATGAGCAAGTGCAACAGTAATTTATGGTGATGATCAACAAATTCCAGAGTTCGTGCAAATAAAATAACGCCGAGCTGAAGGCGAAAAGCTAATCGTGCAAACCATAGCGCCGGAATTTGTTGAACTGATACAGTAAAATGTTGATCGTGCAAACTAGTCTACCATACAACTTGTTTCACCGCTGGATTCATTGGAGCGTTTTTACGGCAGTTAAAAGCAGTCGAAAATTCAGGCATATTGGAAACGGCTCCGTTAACTCTGAAGCGTTTTGGTGGATGGGTGTCTTCCATCAAGTCAGTCCGTTCTTTTTCGATGCGCTGCTTGTTGCACCATACCTGCGAGCACAAGTAAAACCGGTAAGGATAGCTACAAATTCGTTTGCGGTAAGGACTTGATCTTTTCTAGAATAACAGGGTATTCAGGGCCTACCTGTCCGGCAGAAAGAAAAAACAGCTGCATTGGCGTGTACTTCTCCAATCCGGGCAACACTGGCTCTGGTTTAGACATCCTTTGGAGATACTTCGTGTACCCCTACCAAAATTTTAACGTAAAGAATGTGGTATGATACAGCACAATCCAGTGCGGAACACATCACATGACTGTTGACGTACTTTATACGCTGCTCGTAATCCACCATTGTCGCCAATATTTTCCCCGAGTGTCAACTGTCCGTTGAGCTTTCCAGCCGGCACTGTGTACTTGTCATACTGCTGCACCATGCCTTTCGTTCGCGCTTCGTACAGTGCCGCTGTTTTGTTGCTCCACCAAACCTGGCGGAGACCTTGCTCATCGAAGTTGGCCCCAGTGTTATCGAATAAATGCGTTGCTTCATGGCCGATCATGGAGCCGATGCCACCGTAGTTCATATACTGTGGACTTTCCGAGTCGTAAAACGGGAGCTGGAGTATAGCGGCCATCATTGCTGCGGTCATGCAAAAAGGTTAGACAAGGTTACAAAGAAGCCAGTAAACCGGTCGGAGCGAAATAGAGTATTTTCATGTTCAAGAATATGAAGCAAAGAGCGATGTTGACAACCGGTTCTGCGTACCGCAACAGCGCAGTCAGTTTTCATCAGATTTTCGTCAAAGTTTAACGAAACTAGACTATGACCGGTAGATCAGCTGAATAGTTTTGATATTTGTACCTCCAGAAATTAGCGAGATGTGATCAAAATGAGCGCACATTAGAAGCAAAAGCCTTTTTTCTGCGTAATATACAGTCTGCGCAGTGGCTATCCCTGTAATGTACTTACATGCCAGTTCCACAACTTTACACAAGCTCACTTGAAATTTCTACGTTAGCTTCGGCGTCTACCGCTTCAGCAGCGGATTGTGATAACCTTTTCAAGTTATTAAATTAGTCTTTCCTTAGAAAATCTTACATAGGACGTTCTTATTTTGCACAACGTTTGCATTGACTTCAGTGATATCCTGTGTGTCAATAACTGGATCGTAGCGAATGTTGGCTATCGGTAGTCTGCTGAGTTGGCGCATAACTATGTTTTTAGAGCTTTTGAAAAGTGTTTCCAAGTACGTTTTTTGGATGGTCACCTACGAGAAACAGCGCGTTACATAGTATGACTAGGCCTCGTAGTTGAATTTGGCATACGAATTTGTAATTCTCATCGATGGCCGTTGTATTATTCACGAAAATATCCGGATATCCGACAACATCGATAGTGGCATCCAGCTTGGCTAACGCACGCTGACGGGTGGCATTGTCCATCCAGGTTGCCGATTTTAGAAGTTCGCGGAAGCCGTCTTTTACGTCTTTGACCATAACTGTTGCCTGCATTATTCCGTACAAAAGTTAACCGAAACTACAATTGTAGTACGAAACGGACGTACTACAATTCTTATACTTCAGTTCGGACATACTACAGTTCTCGCTCGGGCCACTTAACACTGAGATCAGTGTACTGTCCAACTGCACTGTACCCTGCTGAGACAGTCTCTCTGACTGGCTTCAACATAAATAATAAAACGTTCTCAGCAGAAGGATGAAGAAACAGCAAATACAGAAAAAAAGGGAAATGAGCTTTCGCGTAAGAGAATTAGAACTAAGGCACCTGTTACGATAAAAATAGTTCCAGTGCACGGCACGCTCATAGAAAGGGATATGAACACAGGGGCGCCCGTCATCGCCCGTCCCTGTTTTCATAAAAGCTGCATTTTAGCCCAATATACAGTTTCTGTGTCAATAAATACCTAGCCAACCGAAAAGAACACCCAGAATATTGAAAATGCTAGATAATAGTTAAAGACCTAAGAAGCAGGCCTAAAGCCCAGGTATAAAGTCTAGTCTTTAGACAAAAAGTATGGTAGTACAGTATATGGGAGGCCCCACAAAATATGTACGGAGTACCATACAAACAAATGTTCTGAACAGCTATTATAATCAAGACAAGTACTCAGTTGTTTCGAAGTTTTTGTTGACGTAAATGGTTAGCAGCCGGAATATCCTATTTGAGTTAGGCAATTCTGGCATGCTATAGTGCTATACCCTTCCCACATCATTTGACCCATGTTCGGTTATGAGATCTTACAACCGAACGAAAATTAGCCAGTAATAACCAACAAATCAATACCTACGTTGTAATAAACTGCTGCATCTGCTTACTAACCTTTGTTTTCAAATCCCGCGGTACCAAATCCCTTACGTACATGGCCCCGAGGCTCATCGGGAGAACTAGCGTAACAGTCTCCAAGCATCTTTCCCCGACCGGCGGATCCCTCGGAGTCTTAGCGCCGGTAAGCCTCTGGGTATGTTCTGCCAACGCCTGTCGATAATCCTTCGACAAATATTTTGGCATTTCCGATACCAACTTCCATCCCATGTAGTTGGCCAACCGGCGTTTCCCTTCATCGCCGAGGGCTTCGAGCTCTGCCAATTTCGCGTCGAGCACTGACCAAAAGCGAGGAGCGAGTACAACGATGATCGTATTGTCGTTAATCTCGTTGGAAAGGTTAGCAGTTGCAAAGTAGGCCCGGATGATGCTGGTGAAATTGCGCATGATCTTCGAACTGAACTTGTAATGGTCCTGAAAGGCGGCGAGTGTCATCTTGTTCGAGAAAATGCTGGTATCGGCGCTTTCCACGTTGGTGAGCGTTGCCTGAAACGAATATTTCTGACTGCAAACTAGTGTTTACGTAACGATGCATGTCGAAACCAGAAGGTGGTTGTACGCAAAGATAATACCCACAGATTTACAGTTAGTACAGTTAATCAATGTGTTAATCAATGTTCTGTACTTCGTAATTCAAAATAGCTGTACACATCAGTTTAAAATTATTCCAGACCGGTTTGATATGTAGGAGTAGTCACATCATTATATAAATTTCATTAAAGTTAAGATTTGTCATACATGGATCTATGGTTGTACCATGGAGGCTTTCGTAAAAAGTAAAGCTTTTCAATAAAAAGAGCAGCAGAAAATGCAACATCTGGCGATAATAAAATAAAATATTAAATGCTGCCCGTGACCGTGTGCGACCGTTTCGTGCTGCTTAGGTTTACCATGCCAAACGATCGTTCCAATTCCAGAATTGCCGTGAGGTTCGCCGATAAGCTGTTGACATTCACTGCACTGCGCGAATCCTTCAGTAGCAGTGATGTCGTGTTAAATATAAAGGTCAGATAACTGTCTGTAAAAACGTTTCCCAAGACACTGTGGCTTAGAAAATCAACAGTGGCGTATGTCGAGGGAGGCTTGATCACGATCATGTTGACCAGATTGTTCTGCACATCACTGCCAACGATGGCGGTAAAGAAAGGCTGGATTTCGACAAGAAAGTACTGGACCAGCCTGTCGATTAGGTCGAACTGTGACGGATTCCACTTGGACTGTAACACTGGCCAGCCGCCGATGTACTCGTTTAGGAGGCTCAGTAAGGGTCGTCCACGAATCTTTTCTATTTCAGCTGTAAACAATCAAACAATTTTATGAATTTCCGTAAAACATTTGCAGTATTCTGTAATATACAGTTGATATATTCCGGTTACGGCCCGGGCCAACTATCCAGCGGTTCGGTCAATCTGCGACAAAGCGTGCCTCTTCAAGATAGCGATATCAGTATATTCAAAAGTGATTGTACAACAGTCAACAACTAACGTGATTCACACTTTACATATACTTGTGTTACGTTACGAAACAACCACTACAAATATTCTGTACAGGCTTTCCTGTGCAGAATAAATTGTCCGGAAATTTCCTGAAGAAAGAATGTTCCTATGGCTATGATGGCTATGCACGGTAAGATACAAATTAGTTTCTGTATTTCCGCCTGTAACTTGACCTTAAAATGATCTAATTCGAGTAATTTTATTATAATTTTTCCATTATTGTAGTACCCGAAGATACACCGTTGCGCAGTTGGCACAGCATACTGTTAGTACTTCGACTGTCGCTCTTCAATATTGCACATTTTTTACGTTTTCAGTAATATTGCACCCTTCCCCCCCAATGCTTTTGATGCAGTGGAATATTGCATACACATGGGGGAAGATCGCCATTAGGTGAAATCAGGCCTCGCAACGCTACGCTTTTGATGTTCTGAATCTGTTAAACTTTGAAGACTTCGCATTTGTCTCTCCATGAGCCATCCTTCCCCCATGATAAACCAAAAGAAAGAGTAAAATCTGGGAGGAATTATGATACCAGGCAAATTTGGTTTCATTGCATCTGAAGGATATCCGACCAGTTCGAAGATACCATACGCTTTACGGATGCATCTTCAACGGTTCTAGCTCTTGTCGTAAGGATCTATGCTAAA
This sequence comes from Paramacrobiotus richtersi, assembly GCA_034698045.1. Lineage (NCBI taxonomy): Eukaryota > Metazoa > Tardigrada > Eutardigrada > Parachela > Macrobiotidae > Paramacrobiotus > Paramacrobiotus richtersi. Next base: position 6,315 of record JAQGAU010001131.1, on the reverse strand, counting down.
CAGAACAGACTCGTATTTCCTTCAACCACCATGAAACCACACTTCCTTGGTATCATAATTCTTCCAAATTTTACTCTTTCTTTTGGTGTATCGTTGGGGACGGATGGCTCATGGAGAAAAAAATGCGAAGTCTCCAAAGTTGTACAGATTCAAAACATGAAAAGCGCAGCGTTGCGAGGCCTGATTTCAACAAATGGCGATTTTCCCCCATGTAAATGCGATATTCCACTGCATCAAAAGCTGTGATGTATATGCCAGCTTGGCAACTGTTGCATTTGTACTAGTACGTTCTCTGGCATTAGAGGTCATTGTTATACTCAGTCTGATGTTTACGAGATAGCGAGCAGTCGTATTAAACTACTAGCTTCTCAATATATTACATTGGCGTGAAGGATGAGAGGAAGGGTGCAATATCCCGTAATACGTAAAACATGTGCAATATCGAAGCACCACAGTCGAAGTAGCTACAGAGATGAGAAATTATATTAACATAGAAAGAGCATACAAAATTATCGAATAATTTAACGTTTTGAATGCGAAGTTATGATACACGCTTTAAATGCGAAGTTGTGATACACTAGCAAGGAGTCAGTTTACCTTCGTTACTGCACTGTTGAAAGAGGCTCTTGGCTTTCACTTCAGAAGCGAACTGGCGACCTCCCTTGGCCTTTAGAAGATCTGGAATGCACAGTTCTGAAACTCACACTGTATTCACTGCTGTACTGCAGCAATAATAATACCGATGGAAATCGCTGATTGAGTGTATTAGAAACACGTTTTTGTTGACCAGGACTGCAATGTCGTATGTTTGTTTTTATTAGTAAGATAATGTATAATATTGTAAGAAAACTAATCATGTTGAATCTATCTGTACAAAATGAAGGAACGACTATGACATTCTCTTCAAAAATGTCAACAAGCAGGGTATTTTTTGCTGAGGGATGGTTATGAACGGTGAATAGTTTTGAATTTTTAAACTTATTACTGCGTAAGCTGGCTTAGCATAGCGGTCAACGGGAATCGGATCCAGATCGTAATCTTGCTGTTCCATCCCCCATAGACCGCTATGCCAAACCAACTCACGCAGTAATAAGTCTAAAAATTCATAACTATTCACGTTCATAACCTTCCCTCAAGCAAAATTTACCCTGTGATCAATACAATTAATTCTACATCCTAGACGATCTCATATTTGTTCGAACATGCCCTCGCGGGATCCTTGATTGTAAGCAGCGTCCGAAATGTGACAGTATGCTGAAGCGTCTGATTAGACTTACTTTGAAGAACTTTCTGCACCTTCTTCGTCAAAACGTGGAACTCGCTAATTTGGGTTTCATCATCAGGAATCTTATTAGTGCTGATCCACTTGCCGCAGGCATAGTCGTAGAAATCGTCACAAGGATCCACTGAACTGTTGATTCGGCTCAGAAACTTTTCCGCTACAATTATAAACCGCAGACTGCGTTTCATTTTACAAATTCTTATTGGTTGTATGTATCCTTGTCTAGAAACTTGCATAAAACTAGAAATTCATCCTTGCAATTTTTTCAATGGAATCTGAAGAGAGCTTCGAACGCTGCCGAGAACCATTATTTGGAATAAATCGAATTCACATTAGTCAGTTACACCATAAGATTGTTCTGAAAAGGATTATGTTGATTGTTCAAAAAGAGGGCCGAACTCTGCCAACCAATCAAAAAAATCATTTGGAATCGAAAATGCGTTGGTTACTTCAAAAAATGGGAAACTGGTGTAAAAATGTGGGTCCTGTAATATTCGAAGCGTAGAAGTCGGTTCTGACCATAATCGAATACTAGCTCGCGAGCTAGTAGTAGGCTTCATGATCAAGATTGTTTGGCTGATCATGTTGATCATTCAAAAGTCTGATTATTCCAGTGTGTGACGTCAGCGTGCGCTGTGGCCAATCAGCGAAACCATCAGAATAATCAGTCATGCCCCACAATCAACATAATCAATACTAGCTCGCGAGCTAGTATTGATTATGATCAGAACTGACTTCTACGCTAAGAACAGCACAGATCCCACAGTTTTCGATCAGTTTCACATTTCTCGATGTACCCAACGCATTTTCGATTTCACTAGATTTTTCTCATTGGTTAGCAAAGTTCGGCCCACTTTTTCAACAATCAACATAATCGTTTTCAAAATAATCTTATCATGTAACTGACTAGTATTGATTATGTTGATTGTGGGGCGTGGCTGATTATTCTGATTGTTTTGCTGATTGGCCACAGCGCACGCTGACGTCACACACAGGAATAATCAGACTTTCGAATAATCAACATAATCAGCCAAACAATCCTGATCATGAAGCCTACTATTGTCTACGTTACTACGTACCAATCTTCTTGCATGAGGGCGTTGTGCATACCGTCTTGGCCGCTGGCTTCGATGTGTATGCGGTAATTATATTTTTACCAGATTTTGTTGGTGTAACCGTAGCACCACCCGGCTTCGTAGTTACCGGGATTCCTGCCAAAATTCAAACGAAAATGAGAATTATAACGGGAGAAAAGAGCACGATTTTACTGAAAGAATTAAGTAATGAATGCACGCGCTAAGTTAAGTAGAAGAACGGCTTACCTTTCTGTACTTTCGCACAAAGCACAACAGCTGGCAGAAGCAGGAATATATTCCACGGCGTTAAAAGCATGGTTCGAACAAATCATGGAAAGCAAACTTAACGCCACTGTAAATGTTTGACAAACAAGAAACACTCAAAGAAAGAAGTGTAATTCCCGAGCCAGCTTTAAGTAGATCAGAAAAGCACACGGCACCGATAAGTGGCCGTGAAATGGCACTGCAACTGAATAAATCTTCATTTAATTACAAGTTGCCCCTTTGGCGCATTCATTAGCTAGAGAGAAAGCAATCAGAAAAGCGAAAGCCGGCTTCTGTCATCGAGAAACCGGTCATCGTCTATGTGAATTGATGATGACAGACCAGTTTTCCGTGGTAATAGGCAGCTGAAAGCCAGACAGGGGTAGGGACGCCCGGCGGACAGTAATGTCTGCATATGTAGAACTTTGTAAAATTACTTTGCAGAGAGAGCTTGTGTTTGCAGACATACAAGAAAAGTGTCTGAGCAATTGTGCTAAAATGAGTGCGCAAGTTTCCTGTGGTGATAGGCAGGTGAAAAGCAGACAGGAGGTAGGTAGGGCCCTGGGCACAGCAATGTCTGCATGTATTCAGAACCTTGTAGCGTCACTTTGCAGAAAGAGCTTCTGTTTGCAGACATTCAAACAAGTGTCTGAGCGATTGTACACACATGAGTGCCCCACCTGATCCAATAGTACATACAGTGCGCACAAAACAGCTGTTTTTTTGGAGAAATTTGTTCACTTCCTTCAATGGCGGCTAGCGAGCGAGCGAGCGCCGATATCAGCTAACTGTAAATGATGGTGTTTCTGTGTCCACTACTGACCTTTTTCTAGTAAAGCTTCGTGAAGTATTGGTCAACAAAAGAAGAATCGGCAGCACAGACGGCAGAGATATTTATCTCCTGTCTAGCTGTGATATATGTTCACGTGTTTCGCATGCATGATGTTTCTTTGTTATGCCCTGGCAACAGCCAGATGAGGAAGTTCCTATGTTACGACTGCAACGATGTTCAGTCTGCTATCGCGCAGCTCCCGAGCTGCATAATAAAGTATGCGCTCGGATACATGACATGGTCTAAAACTCCTGCTCAGTTTCTGCATCAGTATGTTTCATGTAACGCGCCTGATCATCTACCAACCTACACTGTTTCTTCACTGTCTACACAACATGGCTAAGTGTTCAGTTTCCTAGCCGGTTTGCAGTAATCTATTGTCAGACCAGTTAACACTTAGTACACGACCTGCGCAGTATGTCTCTCTGCACGATTCAACAAAAGTTCAAGCATCGTAAAAGACAGAATACTGAGAATAATGTAACATCAGCTATTACAAAAATCGTGTGTTCTTGACATTGTGTTAGTGGAATCCATAGCTCCGAACTGGGTACGTACCATAGATGCGCTTACCTGAGATGGAAAGTGTCTACATGAAAACGAATACCCAAACAAAATCCCTCCACGTCCTTCTCTGAGATTTGACATTGTGTGTAGTCCTCAAACTTTACTCTCCCAGAGAGCGCACTTCACGCATGTCATTAACGCAGTTCACTACTGCAACCACCAGTACCGAACAGTCTGTTTGCTGATGTATTTTATTATCTTATTGCGCTGCTCTAATAACGCTAGGTGTTTCGCAAACTGATACCGTAGACCAAACACAGAACGATCTCTTATAGATTCTCTTGATTTCCGATTAGCTAGGAGTAACGCAATCTCGCTGTGCTCACGGTGCTGGTCGGTTGCCGTGTGCATCGGTATTCGAAGGCCGGAAGACCTTTTCTTTACGCATCGGCTCCCGTAAGGCTGGAAACGGATGCCGATCGTAAAGCCTGGCAGCACACCTACATCTCTTTCCAAGTAGCTAGCTATGCGTACCGTGCATCGTGGAGGCTAGAATCCTGTCAAACAGCAAGTTTTGCGGGAAACAGTGCCGCTGCGTCGGTGAAAACAGCAAACAACGCCTGTATGGTGCTTTTGGAAGTGAAAGATGAACTGCATTGCACTTTTGATTCGCTTGCGCACGCAATAACGCCATATTGCGCAATAGGGTCAAAAAGGCCGATGCCGCCCACCTAATTCTTAATTCTATCCAATTTGTCCAGCTGATGTACCAATACTGGTAAAATGCATATAAATACAACTTTTCTGACATCGTAAGGAGTGGAATACATTCTTGTGAAATCTCAAATTGAATTTCACAAATTTCGGATTTCATTTTGAAATTTCAGTTCTTTCCAGCCGAACCTTTTTGAAATGATCGTCGTATTTATATGCATTTAATTATATACCACCTAATTATGTAATGCAATTGGACAGAAACGAGAATTTTGAGATCGGCAACTTTTCGAGAGCGTAAACGTTTTGACCATATAGACTGCGCAACAAACGATCAATGCGCGCGCAACTGCCATAAGAACAATGTAGGTTATATTTTCATTTTCGAAAGCACTGTATGAATGTCTCTTGTTTCACTGGTGTAGTAGCACTGTTACCGCAAAACCTCCGATTTGACCGGAGTCTACTCCTAAAGCTGTGACATCCTTGCGCATAGTCTTAAACAAACTGTTTTCATTTTCTTGTGACCTTCCCAGTTTATTTCAAAATTGTAGTTAAGTACGTAAACCGTAGCTAATCGGAAGCTAATCGTATACGGCAAAAGCTCTACTGTCTTTATTATTGGTTACGGTAGACTGCATTTTAACAGGCGGTCCACTTATTTGTGCATGCCCGGATCTACACTAACAATCCATTAGGGAGACTTAAACGTTGTTACGATTTGCAAATGGGAAAGCAGATTAATCGCGTGCCATCTGTTTTGTTTCGGTTGGAACAATAATCATAATTATTTCCGGGAATCGTAGTGCCAGGTAAAGAATCTTTTAAATGGAGCTTGGTAACTGCGTAATAGCTTCGCTTACCTTTCCAGAAAAGTGAAATGACAGCTCGTCTATCCATCGAGAAACTCCGTAATTAATCCGGAAGCTGTTCAGATCCTGCCTATTTCTCCTCAACCACAGTTAGATTTTGCAATTAGGCATACAACCTGCTCGCCCATCCGTAGTAGTTTCCGCAAGCTGCCCTTCCGACATCGGCGGAACAAAAGTTTGCTGCTATGTACAGTCGTACTCAGTAACCTCTCGAGTTTCTTTTCTTAAATTTTACGGTTCTTGGGTTATCGGTAACAAATCTGCTCTCTACGGAAAGACAGTCATAATGTTGCTCGATAACTGCACGAATTCCTCTGTTTCCCCAGTTAACCGAACGGTAGTCGAAAAGACCGATAACGGTGGTAGTGATCGCGTTTTCCCATCCACCGTGACTACTTTAACAGTAATCGCACTTGCCCTTGACTTTGCAACGCTAATCTTCCTACTCAAGGCCAAAAATCTTCGGACCCCCTTTAATGTCTACATTATTGCAGTATTATGCAGTCACTTTCTGAACGTCGGAATGTACAACCTGATGAGAATCCCTACCGATTACTACGCGTACTGGTGGCTAGGATCTCAGGCCTGTACTTTATCTATTTACTGCGATTATATTATTACGGCTATTACGATACACTTTCACGTGTTAATCAGCATCAATCGCGCTTGGGCTCTGCTTTGGCCTGTATCATACAAAAATCGTCACACTTCACGCGTTGCCACTTTACTCTGCGTGTGCGTGGTAGTGTACGTTCACACACTTCTTTT
>JAQGAU010001130.1:0-21239 GCA_034698045.1 Paramacrobiotus richtersi | reverse complement strand
CGCAGGGGGCCGTCGGGGAGGAGGTCCACGGGGTCGGCGGGCGGGGGGAGGGTGAGGAGGTCCGCGGAGGATTTGTCCCGTTGGCTGTCGTCTTTGCTGGACATTTTCCCACAGGAATGGGAGGCGCGTCCATCGACAGCATGCAGGGAATCACAGCCTACAGTATTCACAACGAGGGAGGTGTTTCAGCATCTCGACGATATCCACAAGAAAGCCTGTCGCTGATCTGATCCGTATAGTCGCAACATACAACAGCGCACGATAACTTTCCGCTTGGATGGAATCATCTACCGATCGCTATTGACTTTGTTGTTTACATTGGCAACAAAATGTGATGATCTTCCGAAATCAAAGGCGAGAAATCGACAATTTTGAACTTTAAAGCAATGAAGCTGCATTAACAGTCGGATGCGTAGCGTGCTCAACTATGAACCCCGAGACGGCCCCCTACAGCGGGCTACCCAACGTCACGCCGCGCCACTGACTATGCTGTGTGCACGCACACAGAATGCGCTGCAGTTGTGGAAAACTGTAGTGTAACGGCTGCTATGGAAGCATTTCCGGACTCACTGCGGCGAAATCTCTAAACAAATTTAATGTCCTTTCGCTTAGTGGAATTTTTTGTTGCTTTATGGTTTATTTGCTGTTAATTAAACCCACGACCAAAATTTAATATCTGTTTTGCCAATTTCCTCTAGCGCACAAAATCCTTGTTACTTCACTCAAACTTGACAAAAAAAGATATAATAATTGCCCAATCAAACAGGCAAGCGCCGCATCGAAAAACAATCCAATTAAAAACTGAAAGCCCTTAAAAATAAAAATCCCCAGTAAAAATAATACCAAAAACAACCTCCAATTAATTATTTGAAAAATACACTAAAAAATAATCCAGAAAATGCCAAAAAACAATCTCCAATTAATAAATAAAAAATACCATAAAACATATCTAAAAAAATCTGAAAAATGCCAAAAAATTCTGTAATTAATCTACAAGTTCCAGAGGTAAAAAACAAATAAAAACACCCTGTTTTAAAATTTCATCACATCGCGTAAAAAGGCCCCACTATCGATCTGCAGGATCTCCATGGCCAGATCATTGAGCTGCAGGTCATTGGCCAGTTTGTACTGCATCTCCACGTCCGTGAGCAACCGCAGGAGTTTCTTCATGTAGATACCGGCGGTGGGGGGTTTGGCTGCGTCGGCCTTGTACTTGTGCGCAATGTCCACCACCAGTCCGGCGGTCACCGGGAACTTGATCAAGTAGTCCTGCAGGTAGCGCACGTCGCCCTTGACCACGTAGTTCAAGTACAGGGCGTCCGACCACTCCTCCGTCACGCCGTAAGCCTGCAGGACAAACAATTGAACAAGATACACAATTTTACAAAAATTTCATTTTTTATTTAAAATTTTTGTAAATATTTTAGGTCAAAAAACATTTTTCTACATGTCGGAAATTTAAAAGTAATTACTTTTTACCTAAAATGTTCTTTTACTTTTTAAAATTAAAGAAAAATATTTTAAATGTTTTTCAATCAAAAAGAAAATTGTTTGGAACGTTTCAAATTCAAAAAGTGCTATTTTAAATGCTGTAAATTAAAACAAAAAATTATCTTATTTAAAAAATGGTTTTTAAATGCTGTCAATTAAAACAAAAAATTATCTTATTTAAAAAATGTTTTTTAAATGCTGTCAATTAAAACAAAAAATTATCTTATTTAAAAAATGTTTTTTAAATGCTGTCAATTAAAACAAAAAACAAATTATCTTATTTAAAAAACGTTTTTTAAATGCTGTCAGTTAAGGAGACATTTGATTTTAAATGGTTTAAATTGGAACCAAGTTCTTTACATGTATCAAATTCAAAATAAAATTTTTATAAATAAGCTTGTTTATTAAAAGAGTTAAAAAAAATTGATACCTGGGCGTAAATGTAGGCTTCGGCGAAGCGGGGGTGGGTGGCGACGAAGCCGGCGGGGTTGTTGAGCGACAAGAGGCGCATGCCGGTGGGGAGGAATAAGAGCTGCAGCGCCAGCAGCCGCGCCTGCTCCACACAGCGCTCCTGCCGCGCGTAACACTCGGCGCGCCCAAAGTTACCGGCTGCGTCCATCAGCAGCTGGATGGTGCGCCGCAGCTCGCCCTGCGCCTCTAAACTGTCCACGATGGCGCGGTGCTTGAACACCTGCAGTCTACAGGCAACAACAGATATTTAACCAAATACATTACAAAATAATTGAATAAAATATACATAATACTAATTATTTTTTTTATTTTTTTATTTTATATACTTTATTTTTTTTATGTTTATATTTTTTTTGATATTATTTATTTATATTATTTATGTGTTTTATTACCGAGTAGAGTTAATAATGACACATATCTTACAATATTTATCCAATTCGTTGGACTGTTTTCTCAATGACAAGCCACACACACAAGCTTGTACAATGGTAGAAAAGCGTAGTGTAGTGGCAGTTGACCGTATGCATAATACTCCCGCTGACTGCATCCCACTCAGCAATCAAATGACTTTCACAACACATTTTTTAAGGGTGGAAATCGCACAAACCCGGCCGTCATGAATAACGTGCCTCCTACACTGAAACTTTACACAAACGACGGAAACAAACTCTGCCCAAAAAACTTTTAAATAAAAATAATTGCCATTCCTAATAAAATAAATAAATAAATAAATAAATAAATAAATAAATAAATAAATAAATAAATAAATAAATAAATAAATAATATAATAATTCAAAATTATATAGAGAATAATCAACTACACTGCTACCACCTACTTGTCATGGGCGATGGCCTGGAACGTCTCGGCAATCTCCCGGTGCATGGAGTACGCCGCGGCCAGCATATCAAACGCGTTATGATCATCCGGGTGATGTTGCCGTAAAAAGTTCAACAGCGCATTCCGCAACGCGGGGTCCTTATCCACCCCCCGTCCGAACAGTTTCTCCATCTCATCTGCCTCCTTGATCAACTGGAAGACGAACGTCATCTCCGCGTACCGGCCGATCCCGTTCAACAGCCGCAACAACGACGCCATCTGCCGGCCGTCGGCTAACTGCTTGGCCACGCCCTGCAGCGTATCTCCGTTGTACGTTTAACGGAATTTCGCAATTTTTCAATATTTATTTACTTGTTTTTTTTGCTTTTTTGTAATAATTTGTGTTTTTTCAGTCTTTTGTTTTTTCTTTAATTTATTTATTTTTGTAGTTTTTTTTTACTTTTTGTTTTATTCATTGTAATTTTTATAGCGTGTTTATCTTTCTATGTTACAGCTCCTTTTCATCGGTCATTCCGATTCACCAATTTTAACTTTTGTTTTTCCAATTTTTCATATTTTTTATAATTGTTTTATCATTTTTTTACTATTTTTTTAGTTAAATTATTTAAATTTTTTCATAGCCATTGCCGTCACTGACCTTACACGCCTTCATCAGCCGCGCAATCCCCTCCAACGTTCCGGCGCTACTCAGCACCGCGTGCCCGGCGATCAACAGCTCGACCGCCAACGGGGGGCTGGTGGTCTGCACACTCGCCGCACTGTCAATCAAATGATTTCCCAGCCCCACCCCGTCAACGGCCACGCTAAGAAAGGGCTTGATGGAGTCCCCGAGACGACGACAATCGACGCCGGGCGCCTCAAGGCCTTGGACGAGAATGTGTCGGATGTGGTCGGCGATGCAGGCGGTTACTTGTAAAGGGTCGGCGCGGAAGGAGACGAGGCAGCGGCGCAGCAGGGACAGTTTGTCGGGGGTCGGGGCGGCGAATACCAGGGCCAGGACTTCGGGGGTGCTGGCGCGGAGGGGCTCCTCGAAACTCACCTGCAATTCATCCACTTTATGCTCGAGTTTTTCTGCTATTTTTATCATTTTTTCCTGAATTAATTCGCTTTTTCTATAACTATTTTTCGGGTTTGTTTAGTCCCTTTTTCATATATAATTTCCATTTTACAAAATTATTTTTCAGTAATTCTCATTTTGTGCAAATATTTTTCTGTATTTTTTAATAAATTGTTATAATCAATTTCCATTTTTGCACAAATATTTTGTCTTATTTTTCATTAAACTGTTTTTAATTAATTTCTAGTTTTTACAATTATCTTTCTCAGCATTTTCAAACAAGTTTTCTAAAATCAGCTTCCACGTTCTGTTTATTTTTCGATATGTTTTAATCATTTTGTATGTTCAGTTTCCATTTCTAGAATTAGTTTTCTGCGAATAATTTCAGTTTACTACAAATTATTTTTCTATATTTTTTATTAGTTTTTTATCATTAATTTCGAATTTCCAGAGCTATTTTTCTCTATGATTTTATAAACTTTCTAAAATTAGTTTATATTGTCAATTATTTTGTATTTTGTGTCATGTTTTTTCTATAATTATGTTGACTGTAAATAGAACAGAAATCTGAACCACTCACCCCGAGTAATTGGCTGAGCATGTACAAATCCAGCAGCGCCGTGACCACCTCCCGCCCCAGGGTGCAGACCCCCGCGATATTCCTCAACCACACCGCAATCTCATCCTCCACATCCGCTCCATTGTGCAGGCGCGTAGCACTGGTTCGGCGCGCCCCACTATGCACGTGACTGACGATCCAGGTGGGCAGCTGCTCGACAGACGTGCGCCGTTGCGCCAGCTCAATGGCGGCGCACACCGCGTCCAGATCGCGGTTGAGGAAGGCGAAGGCGGTGCAGACGCGGGCGGCCAACGACAAGTGCCCGATTTTCAACAGGTGGCTGGTCATGGCGTCCAGCATGTCATCCCGATTGTTCCCTGTCATCGACACATTACTGCAGCTTTTTACAATTTTGTTTTGCACCAATTTGCACCATTTTTTTCAAATTTTATGAAATCATTTATCGGTTTTTAATTGCAATGATTTATCTAGTATTTTTCAGACTTTTTGTTTATTATATTATTTATTGATTCGTCTGTCCTGTTTTATTTACAATCCATTGATTTATCCATTGATTTATCAGATTATTTGCTGTAGTATTTATTTATTTATTTATCATCTTTTATTAAAATTCATTTTTTAATAATTAGAAAAAATAATTTAAAAAAACATTCTAAAAAATGATTTAATGAAATAATTTTACAAATTAATTGAGAAAATACTAAAATTCATTTTTAATAATTAAAAAAAATAATTTTAATATAACTAAATAAATATTCTAAAGAAATGATTTAATGAAATAATTTTACAAATTAACTAAAAAAATATTAAAATTCATTTTTAATAATTAAAAAAATAATTTCAAACCAATTGAAAAATTATTCTATGGAAATAATTTAAAGAAATGATTTAACGAATTAATTTAACGAATTAATTAACAAAATATTTGAAAAAATAAAATTAAAAAAATTAAAAAATAATGTTACTAACAGATCAATTGTACCTTTATTAGCCAGCGGCGGTATATCCCCCAACACCATCCCCGACAGCGTCAAAATCTCCGTCTGCAAATCCCCTCGGGGCCTGCCCGCCCCGAGTAGCGGGTCAGCCATCCACTCGGCCAGCGGCTTGGCCGTGGCCAGCCCGAAGGTCACCTTGGCCTCCCAGGCGGCGCGCAACCGCTCCGGGGTGTCCTGCAGCCGCCACAGCATGCTCAGCAGCACGCACTGCTCCTCCAGGGCGGGGGACGCCAGTAACGCGCGCTCCAGGATGTCCAGGATCTCCGCGGTCGACTGCTGCTCCACCAGCTCCACCGGGAGGCGGGCGAAGATGCCGCGCCAGATCTCCGTGCGGAAGGACTCTTTCTGCCAGATGGAGGAGCGTTCGAAGTCACGGAGGAGGGATTTCAACTCCAGAATCCTATTAATAAAAAAGAAGAGAATGTAAACTTAATTATTAAAAATCAATAAAATTATATTATGTTAAATTAGATTGTTTATAAGTAATTTATTAATGTAATCCAAAATCAATTATAAAAAACTAACATAATAATTACTATTATTATTAAAAAGTGTCCTAAGAAGAAGACTACTCGAGAAAAATAGAACCGAAATTGTTTTCTAATTAAAAACACAAAAATGTTCTGTATTTCAAGGAAAGGTTTCTGTTCCAGGAAAAAAAAAACTGAAAAATATGGTAAAAAAATTTTCAGCTAACAGAAAATTGTTCTGCGTTCTAACAAAAGGCTAGTCTTCTATAAAAATAACATAAAAAAATTGATAACAAACATATTAAAAACATTTTCTTTGCAGAAAGCTCCAATAAAAGAACCTGAAAAAGTACTGCGTATTTAATTACTGTAAACGTATTATATGTTATGTTACAATTATAACTTTTATTAAAAATAACAGTAAAATAAAAATTAATTGTACAGTTATCAAAATTAATAATATTATTACAAAATAATTATTATAAATAATAATAAAAAAAAATTTACAATCATTATAATTATTATTATGAAAATTAGTATAAAATCAAAAATAGCTTTAATCCAAAATCAAATGAGATTAAAAAGACAGTCATACTTGAAAGCATCGGTCTGGACAGTCAACGACATGCCCTCCACCTCCCTGACCAGCACCCCGACCCGTTCCGCCTCCTCCCCGTCGCCGCCCTCCCACCTTCGCAGCACCCCACTCTCCCGCAACACCCCCAGCACCTTCCGCCACTCCCACTCGTTCTCGTACTTGATCCCCTCCACCACCCGCCCCAACACCCGCAGCCCCACGCCCACGCCCCACTCGCTGTCCTCCACGTCGCTGGCCTTCTTGTAAGGCAGCTGGGCCAGTCGGGTCAGTTTGGCCTGGAGCAGCTGGCGGTCCTGGCGCTCGTCCATGTCGGCGCAGACGTCCAGGAACAGGGAGAGCACGGCGGCGGGGTACACGGCGCGGACGGCGCTGCTGGCCGTGCGGAGGGTCTGGTTGGTGGCGTGGAGGGTGATTAGGGTCGGCAGGTGGTCGCGGGACCAGTGGTGGTCCAGCAGGGCACCTACAAATTATACCTAAGATTATACATAATTGAATAACCGAAACAACACAATTTAACATTTAATATTTTCACAAAATATGATAATTCAAATTAATTTTAATTTAATGAACAATAATTCAATAACGAATAATTCAATAAATAATAATTTCATGCAAAATAATTTCATACATTATTAGTATAATACATATTAATTAAAAAATATATTAATAACTTTATGCGAATTCAAAAAATAATAATTATATAAATAATAATTTATTAAATAATAGTCCAATAAATAATAATCAACGACTATTTTAATAAATATAAATTAACTAAATAGCTTTATTCTAAATTAATTTCCTAAAATTATAGGTCTGTTCAAACTGGGAGTGGAGACGTTAAAATACCTGCGATATTCAGCGCCTCCCTGGCTTGCAGCAATCCCGCCGGGGAAAATGACGTCATCAGGAGAATACACACGCAGTGCAGCCGGCTGACACCCGGCTCACTGGCCGCCAGCAGCGCGTACACGGGCGCGTGCAGTTCCGCGGCGCAGACCAACAATTCCCGCCAGGGGTGCAGCGCCTTGTGCACGATGCCCAGCACCTCGATCAGGTTCGTCGCACGGTGCTCCCAGGAGGATTTCCCTAGACATTTCAATTTAATAAAAAAGAACTTCACATTAATTAAATTTTATTAATGACTTCTTAAGACTGAATTCTTTGACATTATTTTTTATAATTTATGGTAATAATAACAATAAGTATTCCACACAATAATAACAATGATTTAAAATTATTTTCGAAACTGTTTCAGTAATTTAAAAAAAATTTTTTTAATAATTTCAGTCGTTTAATAATTTTCGACTAACATAAAGCGTAATACAGTAATTATGAAATGTAAAATAATTTAATCAAATACTTAAGAAATTAAAAGAATTAATTAATTACAAAATAAGAATGAAATATAAATATTGTAAACAATCACTAACTGAAATAAAAAAACCGATTAAATAAAATGACTGATGAACTGACCTGTCGCTCCGTCACCCGCCCGCCCCTCCTCATCACTAGTCGTACTGGTCCCACTGGTCGTCCGCTCACTGGTCGCCACCCCGATCCTGGCATACAACGCCCCCCGGACATTCCTCGGCCCGCCCTGTGCCTCCACCTTTCCCCCTCCGCCCTTCATCCCCCCCAGCACCAATCTAACATTCTCCCGGACGTGGGGCTGAGTAAACCCCTCCACCAGTCCCACGACGACCGCCAGCGGGTACTGGAACAACTCGGCGAACGCCAGGAATCCCAGCCAGTCGTTCTGCCCGGCGCAGAGTCGGAGAAAGTCCGTGCAGAGGGGGAGCGAGTAGAGATCGCAGAATTGGTTGATTAGCGTCCAGTGCGGCACCGCCGCCCAGCTGGCAGGGGAGATGGAGACGGTGGCGAGGTGGTGGTGGGTGGCGGGGAGGAGGTCGGTCAGGAGGGAGCCGGCTAGTTCTGGGCCGTATTTGTACAGCTCGATGAAGGTGTCACGGATGGAGGCGTCCAGATCGCTCTCGGGCATCTTGTTTACCTGAAAAATACTTTTTTAGATACTGATTTTCTCCCTCCCTACAGATGAATATCTGTAAATTTCTTTTTTTATTTATTATTTTTCTCCTTTTCCCTAAGAAAAAGTTCTCAAAAATTTTTTGAATTTTTTTTATGTTTTCCATCACCACTTTCTATCACTTTCTCACCATTTTTTCATTTTTTATTATTATTAAAATTAGTATTTTTTATGATTTATTTATTATGCGGCCCAATTTTTTTAAAATTTTGGATGATTTTCTTACTTTTTTCAATTGATTTTTGTTCTTTTTTTCTGTTGCTTTGTTTGACCTGTTTTTCTCGTAAAATTATGTTGTAATTCACTGCACATTTTCTTTATGTTTTTGTTTATTTTTATTCGTTTTGATTTGATTGTGATTTCGAAGGCTTAATTAATTTGTAAAAAATTCTTAAAAAATCCCTTATTAAAACTGACCTTGTGGTGGTACTTTTTAATCAATCGGGCCGACTGAACCGTGATCCTGGTCGACAAGGATTCGATCCCCAGCATCTCCATAAAGGCCACACACGCCGCCACAATCTTGTCGTCCATGAAGAAAAAGACGGATAAGAAAAACGCCATATCGCGTCCGGCTTGCATTTCCTCCTAAAACGCAAATTCACCATTACCGTCGGATTAGCAAAATACTACGGTTATTTAATCTAATTTGTAATCATTTATTTTTTTTTAGTAATCATTTATTTTTTTTTAATAGCCTTATAAACTTTTTTATCATTCCAGCAATCAAGCGACTTCCCCCAGCCTTCAACTAATTGTTTCTACACAAACTTTTCATACAAAAAAAAACTCATAATATGGCGAGTAAAGTTTTTATTACAAATGATTTTACTTTTCTTATTTATTTTAAAAAATGCAAAACAATATAAACAGGTGCACAAACAATCATTTGTCTAATTTTGCATGAGATAATATAAAAAAATCTGTAAAAACGTATAAGAAAATGTTTCTTTTTATCTGTAAAATGTAAAAATAAATAAAAAATATAAAACCAATATTTTTTACATTTCTGCTTTTAAAAATAACAAAATATGTAACAAAAATTATCAAAAATATTTTCTTGAAAAATAATTGTAAGAAATATTTCTCGAATTTGGGTGACTCACTTTGAAATTCTCATTGGTCAGCTGCGAGACAAAACTCCAATACGCAAACGACGGCCGGCAATTCTTCAAATAATAGGCAAAATCCAGTTCCTTCCTATACCCATACTTCTCCTGCCAATCCGGCTGGGAAAAGGACGGCACCTCCACGGTGCGGTAGTGGCTGTTCAGCGTGTTGGTGGCCTGCCAGCCAAACAGTTTTTTCGGGTCGAAAGGTGCCTGCGCCTCCAGCAGGTGGTAGACGGTGACCGACTTGGCTAATCGCTCCGCCGTGGTCAACCGCACTGGGAAGAGGGCGGCTTGCAGTTTGGGGTGTTTGGCTAACTGTTTCTGCAGGTGCTCGAGGGCGGTAGGGGATAAGGCAGGGGGCGGGACTTCACTGGAGGCGGTAGTCCAGGGGCCCATTTCCTGGGGAAAATCATACCATTTTTTCAAAATTGTTTAAAAAAATTTTGAATTTATTTAACTGTTTTTGAAAGTTTTTTTTAATTTTTTTAAATGTAAATTGTTTTGCATTTTTTTGCATTTTCTAATTTTTTTTCATACAGAGTTCGAAAAATTGTGAAATATTAGAAGATTTCGTAATTAATTTGGCTTATTTCTGGTAGTTCAAGTGTGCCACGAAAAGGTGACCTTTCCAGACTATGAGCCACTACACTACGATTCACACAGTACACCTTATGGGCCGTTCGCAACGCACCGCATGTCCGTCATAAACTGGCTAAATTAGGCTGCCCAATTTGTTTTGAAACCATCCAGAAAACATTTTTTTTGCGAAGGGATCATTAAATTTTAAATTTAGAAACTAAACTGCGAACATCCACAAGAAAAAACCATAAAACCTTATCCGGAAGTATTTTTATCAATCGCACGGAAGACCTGTTGCTGACTCACATAAGTGCCACTGCACTACGATTTTTCATAAATTAAGCATTACAATCTGTCGTTTTACCATTTACATCAGAAAAACTCGGGCCAAGTCATGTTCAAAATTTCGCATCATAAACATTGTCATCAAATCTTAGACTAAATAAAAACAAAACAAAATCAGGAAAATAGATTGTAAATAAACAAAAAAAAAGAACAGATCTTGTTCAATAAAATAAATAAAATAAGTTCACTGCACACAACCGGGAGTTCGTAGCAGTGGAAAGCAATGTGCTCTTCTGTGTCACTGCCTTACCTTGGAGAGAAACAGCAGTCCGACGGCCAGCTCGGTCTCCTCCAGCTCAATCAGCCGTTCCAGCGTCGCATCGGGCCCAAAACACAGTCCGGCGTCCGCCTCGGCCAGCGCCTTGATCGCGCCGACATTTTCCATTTCCGTTGCGCAAAATTGAAGGTAAACGGCCAGCCACTCGGGCACCCGGTCTTTCCGTGCTTCCAACCAGTCCCGGAACCCCGCCTCCTCTACCAACTCGGCTATCACGCCCACCAACTTGCTCTCCACGCAAAAATCCAATAAACCCTGAGAAAATACAACAAAATTATTCTTTCGTTTTCTAAAGATTTTGTTTTGTTTTCTCACATTTTTGTGTTTTTTTTTATTTTTTATTTTGATCCTGATAATTTTCACATGATAATAAATCTATAATTAAAAATACAAGAATTTAAAAAAATAAATTAAATTATAAATTAAAATACAGAAAAATAAACGATAAATTACATTTTAAATAATAAAACTTTAGACATATAACTAGACGTGATACCCTGGCACCCGTGAAGTTTCTATAATTAAACATAATACTATAAAAATTCTATAGAATAAATAAAGTATTTGATTAAATTACAAATTTCCCCAAACATACAGAATTTTATAATATTATTATATGCTGAATCACATCTAAATAGTATTAAAAAACCCCAAATAACAAGCTGTTTTAACTCCTGACCTCACGGATATTTTCCGGCAATTCCATCAATCTCTGGGGATTGTTTTTATCAATAAACGGATGATCCATGCCAAACGCACTTATCAGTCTCAAAATGTATTCCCTCCAGTTACTCCGCTCCGACT
This sequence comes from Paramacrobiotus richtersi, assembly GCA_034698045.1. Lineage (NCBI taxonomy): Eukaryota > Metazoa > Tardigrada > Eutardigrada > Parachela > Macrobiotidae > Paramacrobiotus > Paramacrobiotus richtersi. The sequence continues at coordinate 9,575 of JAQGAU010001130.1, read as the reverse complement.
GGGAGAACACCCCATGGCGGGCGAACTCGTCAGCAATATTCTCGCTGGTAACGCGCTCCCGGAAGGCGGGCTCCAAGGGATGGGTGGTGAAATCCGGTTGGCCGCGAATCCAAGCGATAAGGCGGTCGGAATCATCCCGGGAGAGCAGGAGATCAAAGAGGACGTCGGCCGGGAAGGTGTCCACCAGGACGATGTCCTGGGTGGTCACGGCCACCTGCAGAAAAAAGGACATAATTTTTTCCGTATGCGTTTCTAATTTTTTTTAGTGTATTTTCTCTTAATTTTTCCCGCATTTTTTCGTACATTATCCTGTAGTTTTTTCTTATTTTTCCTCTTGTTTTCTTTGTTTTTCTCGATTTCCCCGTAGCCTTTCTCTCTTTCTTTCTAGTTTATCTTCTGATTTTCCCTGTATTTTGGTCTGATATTTCAAGTGTTTGTTTCTAATTTTACTATTTTTTCTGATTTTTCGCGTTTTTTTAAAATTTTTTCCGCACTTTTTCTTAGTTCTGGTTCACTATTCCTTTATTTTTTTCTAGTTTTTCTCCAATTTTTCTGTTAATTTTTCTATATTTTTTCTGTATTTTTTGCTAACTGAACGGAAACGTCCTGATTCTGTACTGACCATTAGCAAGTTGTGGCGGCGCTGAACTTCGCTCCAGTCTTTAACCGCCTCCATCGGGAGCGGCTGCGGTAGATGCGCCTCATACTGCACGACGTACGCGTACAGCGCGTTGTCCGTCTCCGTCAGCACTTGACGCTCTCGCAGCTCATGTAACAGCCAGCCGCGCAGCTCGGGATTGACCGTGGCGTATAATAGATTCCGCATCTCACTGGCCACGTCCAGGCTGACAAAGTTGAGGATGTCCTGGGCGCCGGAGGGGTTGCGCGCCTCCAGGTACTCCCTGTTTATTCACCGTTCAATTATCAATCGCATTAAAAATATGGAAAATATATACTGAAGTACCCACTACATTTAAAAAATAATATATTTGAAACAGAGAATTAAAATAAGGAACTACATGGATTTTAATATTTGAAACAGAGAATTAAAATAAGGAACTACATGGATTTTATTTAAAGTTAAGCTATAAAATAATTATATTCAAATGATTGCAGTATTTTTAAATTAAACTTTAACATGCAGTTATGTATGAAAACAATTACAATATTTTAAAATATATAAATAAGTAAAAATTCTATTCTAGTAGATATATAACACCGTATTTAAATATATTAAATTAAATATATATGTTTACTAAACAAACTTTAAATACATCTATCACATTAACAAATATCTACTTTATTTAAAATATATCCGTTAATTTTAAAAATGCACGGAAATATGTAATCGCCGCCAAAGAATGATGACAGAATACAACATATATTATTCAAAAGGTATAATTATTACTTGCAAACGGAAACAAAAAAAAGTGATGAAAAGTTGGTATGAAACTATCATTAATCATTCTATTTTTGGAGCCAATAAGTCTTTAATCAGTGCATGAATGCTTCACTCGAGCGACAACAATACATAAAAAGAACAAACTTGATTTTCAAGCAGAGACGCTAAAGAGCACAGTGTACAAAAATAACAGCAGTTACACGTTAACCCGGCAAATCCCGGACCTAGAAGCTGTGATGCGATTCTTTTCAAACTTTGTGCATAAGATAGTCTTCATTCAAAGTACTTCTCTGAATTTTTTCAGAATTGTATGATGAATAGAACAAAAGTTATGAATGCGGTGGAAATTCCACCGCATGGGAAGGACCGATACACAGTGCATAACACACAGTGAATGGTGGGAATCGGGCGTGGCACATTGATTGTGATAGTTTTGTGGCATTGTTTCGAACAGTAGCGAAAAATTCGGTTTAATGCATGTAGGAACTATTAAGGTTACCTATTGCCTAGTGCATGCCGCATTTTCCAGTTAAATTATGTAACGCATTTTAAAGTTATTGCCGATATTACGCAAACTGACCACTGCCGAACTAGGCTGTGGCCGCTTGAGCACAGTTTTGGTCACTGCAGAACTGGTCACAGCTCACCTACTATACCGTCTGTCAGTAAATACCTGTAAATTCAATATTGATTATTAATAAATTAGTAATAATAAATTGAAAAAAATTTATAATAATAAATTTATTATGATAAAATAATAATAATAAAATAATAATATTAATAAATTGTTACTAATAAAGATATAAGAATAAATACATATTGATCAAATAAAAATAATAAATTAATAATAAGTTATTAAGAACGAATTTATAATAATAAATGTGTAATAATAAATTAAAAAAATTTGTTTATAACCTACTTTATTAATAAAAAATATAATATTAATAATCTACTAATAATAATAATAATTAATAATAATAAAATAATAATAATAAATTACTAATGATAAATTACTAATAATAAATTACTAATAAAAAAATACTAATAACAAATTAATAATTATAAACTAATAACAATAAGTTAATAAAAATATGATAACAAATAAATATAAATGTGGGTACAAATGTAAATAAAGATCTATCGGTTCAGTCAAACGTATGTGTAACGGACAGTGGCCACGTATCCGCGCAAGCCCAGCACAGCACCGACTATGATCGGGTAAACTGCGCAGCATCGGACAATCGCCTGTACATGCATGCTCCATGCATTCACCCATGCGGTGGAAAGGCCACCGCGTAAACAACTCAGCGTGTGGACAAGGACACGTTGGGCCAAAAAATTTAAAAAAAATGCTAACACATAGCGCCATGTACTGTATCTTCGGCTATACCAGAACAGTCTATGGCAGCTGTTGCATGCAAACAGGATATCTAGCCCCCCGTAGCGCATGATAAGCACCATTTTCAGATCACTTTCGGCAACATTTTAAACTATGAAATATGATAATTCTGAACTTTTTAGTCGTTCTAAATTATGCAAGGACGTTAAACGTTCTCACTGTGCCATATGTTTGAGAATATCTGCATTTTTAAACAAGATAGGGAGCGCGAACCATTGCGGTGGAGTTTCCACCGCATGGGTAATTACGGGTTAAAACAAAGAAATCATTCTATTTCGTTCTATCAGCTCGGGAAAATAGGCCGAGCAGAGCCATGCAACCCGTGCCACTGCACTACGATTATCCACAATTTCAATCAGTCAGATAATTCTCCAACGAATAAATAATCATTCAAACCGTAATAATAAAAATCTTGCAACATACGAAAATGATCGATTTTATTAAAGGATTAAAAAATGAAATCAAACAAAAAAATAGTAATAAATAATCAAAATTTAATACGTAATAAGAAATACCTAATGATACTCATATAGAAAATTCAAAAAGTAAATAAATTAGATAACGGTAATGAATAAAATGTTTATAAGTTTTATATAATTAACTTAAACTTATGGCTGAAATAATTCTTCCAATTAAATAATAAAAAAATAATAAACGAAAACTCAAAATGCCCAACAAAAGCTCAGTCTAACCTGGCAATAGCAATCGCCGCCTGCGTGGGGTAGCCGGCCTCCAGTATCTCGCTCCTGTTCGGATAGCGTTTGGCCAGGTAATCGACGGCCTTATCGACGATATCCTGCATAAAGGCCAGCTCCATGACCTGGTTCTCGGCCAGGTCCTCCCAGGGGTCGGGCGCCGCCGCCCGCGCCACCTCCGCCCGGAAGCCGGTGGCGGCGTCCGCGGCGATCACCGCCACCGACATGGGGTACAAGAGCAGCACCGGGTAGCTGCCCGCGGGCGGGAACGCGATGGCGCACTCCTGCGGGAAACTCAACCAGATGCCGTCGGCGTCCGAGAGTTTCTTCACGCCTAGAATAAATCGTGGCATTTTTTTAGTGTTTATTTTGTAATTTTTATCACTTTTTTACAAGATTATTTTTTATTGTTTTTATTATTTGAAATTTAGTAGACAAGTTTTGCAGGACCGCGAAAGATCATTAAAAAAATTCCAAACGAATATAACAAAAGAGAAAATTCACGACGATTTATTTCCAGGCTTTCATAATTCTTTATTAACTGTTTCTTAATTTTTAACACATTACCAGCTGTAAATCTTTCATTATTTGCAAAAGCATCAATTTTTGAGTCATTTTTCAGTATTTAAAACTTAGCAGACATTTTTGCAGGGTCATGTAAACTCGTTTAAAAATTGTCAGACAAATACAAAATAATATTGATAATTCATTTACAGTTTTTTTGGTACACTTAAACTGTTTCAAATCGGTGTGTTTATTATAATTATTTAATTTGGAGTACCCTGTCCTGATCATTTTACAGCTATTTCTTGTAAAAAAATCGAGAAAACATCTCTGCAAAAAAGATAATATTTTAATAAATATAGTTGAAGAATTTTTAAAAAATGTTTATAAAACCCGCAAGAAAATCGTAATTAATTACCCAGAAGTAGAATATGTTCAAAATTTGTGGCGAGAACATATGTCTCGGTCGTCGTGCAGTGCACCGTCTGGGGCACGAACCCCTCAAACTCCTCGGGGGCGCGCCACGGCATGTTGACCGGCCCGCCGTCCGCTGGCCCGAAGATCCAGCCGCCCGGGGTGAAGTTCTCTTTGGCGTTGTTTTTACTGACCAACTGCGCCACCTCCCGCTCCCACAGGCTGTTGACACGGCGACTGGGGCGGCGGCCCCCGGCGTCCGGTTGATACGTGTCCTCCTCCAGGTAGCGGCCCGACTGGGGGGAGAAGATGGCGGATTTCGTCATGACGCTGTCTTCGCCCAACTACACATAAAAACGCCATTTACTTTAATCTTACTGGGTTTATTCACTTGTTCAATCGGTCGTGAATGTTGTTTATCATATGTATTTATTTATTATGCATTTACTGTCTGCAGGTCTTGTTAATGAAGGCTATACAAATAAAAAAAAACAGCAACAAATTCCTTTTTGAATTAAATTATAAAAAAACAATTATAAAATTATAAAAGATAAAAACAATAAATACAAAACATAAAATTAATCACATAAAATTAATCAAAATTAATTACTGAAAATTAATCTACGAAAACTGTATTTGTAAATCAATTTTAAATGTTTTATTTGATCCTTTTTAATTTTATTAATAATTTTAATTAATTAATAAAATTAATTAAACTTAATTTTAAATTATCGAACTAAATTAGATCATTTTGTACTGTGCAGCGCATAAACAAAAGCCACGCCCTTACCGCCGCAAACTGTATCTGATGGACATCCAAATCCGACGTGACAAAGACAATCCACTTGACATCCGGCGAGATGGCGATCAGATGGATTTTCGCGGACGTGCGGGATGACAACAACTTCTTCAGCGACGCCACGACCAAAAACTCGCGTTCCACCGTGGAGGTGATGAAGAGTTTGCGCGAGACGGGCCCGTAGAACAGGCAGAGATCGGCGCCGGCGGCCGCCACCCCGCAGCGGCCCAGCTTGAGGCAGGAGGACAGCTGCAGGATGCGCGCCGAGGTCTCCACGTGGAAACGCAACAGGTGCTCGTTCTTGGCCACGCAGAATAGCTCTTTGAGGGACTCCCCGCCCCGGGCACCCTCCTGCACTGAAAACAGAAAGGACCGAATTTTTTATTTTTTTCCTCATATTTTTCATTTTCGTTTTTTAATTATTTTTTTCTTTGTATTTGAATTTGTAATAGTTATATTTTTCCATTAATTATATTCCAAATCTTTAGTGCACTATAATATTATAGTTTCTAAATGTTGTTATAATGTTATTCCGGTTTCTTTCTTTTTTTAATTTATTGTTAATGTTGAAGCATTTTATTTTCTCAGTAATTATACTCCTTGTAATTTCGCCACTTTACTGCATGTTTTAAATTAATTATCTTCTTGTTTTCCTGATTTCATTCCGTCAATAATATCACACAGCGTCAGAAAAGCCAACAAGATTCTCTACGCGAAAATCAGGAACACTCCAAAATCCCGGAAGAAAACCACGGAAACGGGAAAACAAACCAAAATAAATAAAAGAAAGCACAAAAATAAATAAAATTTAATTGTAAAATTAAACCAGGATTGTAAACAAAATTAATAAATTACATTAAAAATTAAAACAAAATCCAAAATCAATTTAACAAAAAGAAAATCTAAAAACCAATTGGAAAAACACAATACACTGCAACAAGCGCGACTTACAACTGGGAAAAATGCAGAATTTCAACAGCTGCAGCGCATCATCCAGCTGCAGTCCCAGCCCGTGCTCCAGTCCCGCATTGGCGATAAACTGAAATCCAAACTGCATTAACACAACAAACTTAACATTCTGCCCGCCCTCCATCGTCTCAATCATGTAGAACAGCATCTCATGGGTGCTCCCGTCCAGAAGGACCAACCGCCGCCCGTCCATCCACAGGAGGTCCGCCACATTGTGCCGCAGGAGTTTCAGCTGACGCCCGCCGAGGACGGCGTAGAAGAGGTCCCCGAAGGCGGTCAGACAGCACAGGGCGTCGTGGGCGGGGGAGAGGTGGATGGTGGAGGACTTGTCCAGGGGCAGCTTGAAGAGGAGGCGTTTCTGCAGGTGGGTGATGTTGCTGGCCATGGTGCGGGGGGAGAGACTCGCATTCCGTGCGAAAGGGGTTCGCTGAGTTCGCTGTGCTTTACAGATTATGGTCGTACTCGATTAAAGGTAGAAGTACTTAGTACTGTACACATTTTTACACAAGGCATCAACAAAATTATGCAAGTTTTCAAGTTTCGACGTGTTTATAAGTTTCTTCGAGACTCGAAGACTTCGACTGTTTATTCTGACAGCTGCCACTGCAGCACGCCGAGGGCGGTAGCGGAACGGCGTGCGGGGTCGAGGCTGAATGGATCAGGCCAATCAGCTGACGATGAGAGCCTTATTGCCGTCGCATTTTGGGAAGGAGAAGGTACCCGAATGCTGGACAGATTCGGCTAATACTCGATTATTTTTATGGCAAGGATTTCTACACAAAATGTCCAGTTTTTCGAGTTTCTTCGACTGATCAACTGATTATTCTGCCAGCTGCCCCTGTAGTCATTCGGGGCGCACGCCGAGGGCGGTGGCGGAGTGGTGTGGCGAGGCCGAGACGGATCAGACCAATCAGCTGACAGCCTTTTTCCAAAATTCGATATGCGTTCGAATATCCCGTCTTTTCAGAGCTTTCACTAAATAAATTCATTTAATTGTGAATTACAGGATTCATTCGCAAGTTATAAACGTATAAAACTCGAAAGTCTCTGGAATATGAACAGTATCAAAACGTAATACAAAAACAAATGAAGTCCGTTCTAATTTAAGCAAAAACACATAATAAACCCAATAAGAATCAACAGAATCCTTTCAAACTGCAATTTTGACAAGCACATCAACATAAAAATCCAAACTATGGTACAAGTTGTACGACCGGAAGTCCTAAACCGTTCCACATGATCATTCCGAAACCATGACCTTTCACGCCTTTTCAACGTACTGCTCCCCATCCACCTTCAATCCATGCTCCTCCGCAAACTCCACCCACCGTTTCCACAGTGAACCCTCCCCGGACGCCTTCAGCGTCTTGACGCTGGCCACCACCATCATGCCGCGGCGGGCGCGCGTCATCAGCACGTTAAAGCGCCGTTCATCCGCCAAGAAGCCGATTGTCCCGTCTTTCCGACAGCGCACCGCCGAAAAGATTATCACGTCCTTTTCTTTACCCTACAAAACCACCAACTCAATAAACTGTCATTAAAAAAGTATTTTTTAATCAAATCCAGTTATTATTACCATTATTATTTAAATTAATTTTGAATTTTTGGTTATCATTACAAAGTTGATTTTTGATTTTTAATTATTTCAGTACTGTTTTTATTTTTCTTCTTATTTTTGTTTAAATTAATAAATTGTAATTTTTGTTGTCATTCAAAAAAATTTATTATTTTTAATGCATTTTGACTGCCCCACCTGGAATCCATCCACAGTGACGATATCGATATCTTTGGCGAATTTCTTGAGTTTCGGGGAGATCTTGACTTTATTCTTCAAGAGGTTGACCTGATCCTTATACGCACTGACCACGCCCACTTCTCGCGCTTCCACCGCTGTACCCCCCACAACCGGTTGATCCAAGCACAGCAGCTTCTTCAACAAACAAACGACCACTTTGGCTTCCATCTCGTTGTACTTGGATCCGCCGCTCTTCGAAGACTCTTTCCCGTCGATATCCACCAATACCACCGGCTTACTCGGATCGGGCCAGTTGAACCCCGCCGGCAATGGACGTTCGATGACTTTAACCATCGGCTTTAGTTCACCACCGTAGAACTCCTCGGACGGGAATTGAATGATGAAAGGATGGCAACGGTAGTGTTCGTTGAGCATGATCAGTTGGTCGCCTTTCATTCGGGCCAACCGGTCGAACAGCGACACACTCAGATCTCCAACGTTCTCCGGTTTGGCCAGTTCGTGGACTTGCGGGGGGAGTTGTTTGTGGTCGCCGACTAACACGGCGCGCTGGGCTTTGACAATGGCAATCAGTGCACACGGCTCCGTCAACTATGAGTTCCGTAACACTGTAATGAAAACGAAGCAGATCTATATAGCGCCGCGTACCTGGGAGGCTTCATCGATGACCACGACACTGAAACGCAACTTCTTCAAATCCGCCAGTCCGGCGCCGGTGCACGTGCTAACGACGAGATCGGCCTCCTGTAGCTTCTGTTCCTGACTCTTCTTCCGCTCACTCCACAATCGCCCTTCAGCCAAGTTCTCCAACGCGTACGGCTGCAGTTCTTTAGCCACGGAGGACTTGTCACCAATCCGAACCGGCGAAAAAGGCTGACCTATGGAATAACTAACAAGAAACGCTACATTGCTCAGTTCTTACAGCAGCACCATACCTGGATAGTTTCTCTTGTAAGTCGCCACAATTTTACCCAGAATGTTGTCGGCAGCGGTGTTGGTCGAAGCAACGGCCAGCACCTGACACTTCCCGTACTTGGCCATTAACGCGCGCAGCAGATCCACAATCATATGGGTTTTACCTAGTTATAACTTTCTATGATAACGTTAACATTAATTTTATCATATAGAACCGTTGTACCTGTTCCCGGTGGCCCCTGCACAACAGTCAACTTATTCTCACTCGCGTACGCTCTCCTCACGGCCTTCTTCTGCGATTCATTCAACCTGTCGATAAACGGCTCCACCTCCCCACCACAACCATCTTCAGGCACCTCGGCCTCGTACGCTTCGCTCGCTCCACTTCGTTCCGTCACAAACGCACACAGCGCGTCCAGTTCGTAGTTGAAGGTGGTACTGTTGCCAACCACCTCCATCTCCCACTTGGCCAGCTCGATCTCGGCGGGCGGGGCGAAATCAAAGCGGACCAGGATGTCGGGGGAAATGTCGATGGTGACGCCCAGCATGCAGACGAATTCGTCCGTGTTGGGAGAATCTTTCGGCTTGTTCATGCGTTTGAAGCGGACAATGTCGCCGACGCGGGGCTTGTCGGCGTTCTCCACGCGGTAGTTGAATTTGTTCTTTTTCCTGCATGTGAACTGTGCTAAAGGTCAGCTGTGCTAACTGGTACGCAATAATTTAAA
>JAQGAU010001129.1:0-21245 GCA_034698045.1 Paramacrobiotus richtersi | reverse complement strand
AAATGCACTTCGAAAATCTTTTGTGCGACCTCGCATTGCATTGTAGTAGTTATGTCCCTCGCGCACCGACTTGTCCAGTTTGAAATACTCTTCTAGATCCTCCTTGGCATGAACGACATGGATGTCGTTCGGATTGGGCTTCAGCTCACCACATTTATGCATGTATTTCAGGACATTCTCCTTGAACTGCGGTGCTCCTTCGATGCTTTCCTTGGGATCTTTTCTCGGATTTTTGTCTGTATCCCGCATGACCATTACGGCATTCAGGTCGCGTACACGAACCAGTAACACGCCGTCTTGTGCATCTAGCTGAAGACCTCGCTTACAGACTGCCAGTGCTTCTTCGACAAGTTCTAATTTCACCAGAGCTTCGGACAAGACGCGATGATATTTAATACACATGGGGTCCAGCTGAAGAGCATCTTCGGCATCATTACGTGCATCTTCGTAACGACCCAGCTTCAGTTCTGACAATGCCCGATTGGAGTACAGAACCGGCACTTCAGGATTTTCTTTCAGTGCTTGCGTGTAGGCGATCATAGCTTCGGTGTATTGGCCTTCCTTGAAATGGGCATTGCCCTTTTGCTTCAGATGTTCCCATGATGATCGTGGCGCCTCTAGGCCCTGTTGCGCCACAACCATTGGCTTGTTGAAATCCCGAGTGCGCTGGGCATCTTCCGGAAATCCAATCTCGTTCAGGATATGGCACAACGTTTCAATGGCCCTGTCGCTGCTATTGGTAGTCATAGCTATTTGATGTGACACCTCGTTTCGAATACCGGGACAACGGCGGAGATAGGACAACAAAACCTTCTCATTCGGTAAATTCACAAACCCTCCGGCTTTCCATTTCTTCTGAATAAAGTAAACGGTTTGGTTGAAATCGCGTTCCTTGGATTTGAAGTTGCTGACTTGTTCTGCCGTGAACTGCGAATCCTTGCTTGCGATGACTTTTGCAGCGAAATCGCGAAGACGACTATGAGCCAGCCTGATTGCGTACTGAATATGAGCACATGTTGCTGCTTCGTTATGAAACTGCTGCCCGTCCATTTCACTTGCACCGTCCATAAAAATTCGCTGGCCAATCAAGCAACACCTAGCAAAAGATAATCTGAAACATCTCAGTGAAAATCTGAAAGTATAGTTTGCTCATCAAGGATCTCTCCCGCAAAATTGATTCATTAAAGCCTTATATCTGAATAAGAGCTAGGGTTTTTGAAGTGGGGGGTTTTTTCGACCATTTATGTAAACATCATGCACGAGGGTCAAAAATCGGCGCCAGGAAATTTTGTCCCCGGGATAGCTGATCTTGGCTAAGCGTGCCAAAAAACGCTTCACGCGTTAAAGGCCTACAGACTACGGCCAAATATTGCCACTCACCAAGAAAGACGCGGGGTAAATGGGACGAAGACTAATAAGAGCAAAACGGCATTATGAAATTTTTAGCATATTCCCAGGGATAATAGGAACGACATAAGATCCTCCTAATCATTACTTGTACACTTATCGAGCCAGTGAGCTGATTAAGGTTTATGTACTTAACATGCTTCGACATTAATATATCAGTACTTCTACATATGTACGTGTCCTTGTAATTCTAAAGGGATACGGTCGCATCAACTGAGAACATATTAAATATAAAAATCCATTTGCTAGGTACCTGGTGCGTGCAGTTTCCGACGATCTTGATAATAGCAGTACGGTATGCAAGAATCCTTGCATTCAGTATTAAAACCGGTTGTCAAGCACGTATCCCCAGGTTTTTCGCTATAATCAAACGATAAACGTTTGGTAGCGTTAGCCCAGAATCCAAAATCTCGGACCACCATTAAAATCGGTGTGACAGTGATAGCAATACGACGCAGCTTAACCTATTTAATTCAAAGACGACGGTATCAATGTTTGCTGAATCGAAAAGCAAAAAATAAGGAACCTGACCCTTTCGGAAAGTTAACTTTGAGCTGCTGGCGGTAGAAAGACCAAATACATTATCCATTATATCAGTAACACTGCACTTGGTTAAGTAATCGATAAAAGTCCGCAGAGAGAACCTGCAAGGATGTTCATGTTATTATGCATCAAGTTGATTTGCGACGTTGCGTGCTTTACGAAGGCATGACGTACCTTACAGTTGGTTGCACAGCACAGATGACAGCATAAACCTGTTCCAAAATCCCCGCTCGAGCCGAAACCGGAATGCTTCCTGCGTGAGCTATTATGCATCGATAATCGAATATTTACGACCGGAGGGTTGACTCCTGCGTCATTAACTCAGCGGAATCACTTTCCCACCATATTAAGACTTGGGTGTCCAAGCGCACAAGCACAAGATGAACGGTTCGACAAATTTTGTTTGTCGATTTAATCTTCGCACTACAAATACTGGTATCTCTGAGTAATTATTAATCACCACAAATTAAGTTATTACTGTAGGTATTTCGCTCGTACAGACAGAAGCAGAACAAAACGGGGATTATTATTCGATTTTGTGGTTTTACGATCCTTCGGAGATGCACCGTGTTGGCCAACATGATCAAACAACATCTGAGCGTTGTCCGCTCGATACTGGCATCTCGGACACACCATGGACCCTTAACAGTCTTTTGGGTGTCCTCGAGCCACAGATATCAAAGATCATTTCATTACAGTTAATTAGAGGTCGTTTTCTGAGAAACGGGAATGTGTATTTTTTTATTGATGAAGCAGTTTAGCCAAGTCATACAGTACAGGGTGCTCAAAGAAACATGCGATCTGTCTCTGAAGCTACAACGGCAACAAACCTTATTATGCTCCACAACGAAACTCCGACGTACCACGTAGCAAAGTCGTTTTGTTAGCGCATACAAAAACTACCGTACATCAGTCGTTTGTTCTTTTGTTATAACGGCGGCGCTTCTATATCCTTGCTCTAAATTTTAATAGCTAATTTCCCAATGCAGCTGGACAGCCGGATTCCATTAACGGCCGGTTGACAGTTGAAAGCAGAAGTTGGCGGCACCTGACCCTGCATCAGTCAGCCCCGGACAGCATTTCGTCCCGGTTGGACATTTGGCATCATTTTGGCACCCAGTCACACACTCGCCCACGCTCACCTGTCTCGGCGGGGGACATGTTCCGGGCTTACTGAGTGCTGAAATCGATAGTTTCACATAATTGTAGAAAGCATACTAATGTTCATAAAGTTTTCGCAAGGATTTTCTAACTTATACAGAAACTGCGTACAACTGCGGATATATCTCACCTTCGCACTGCGCTTTAATGGTACAAACGCCGTTGTCACTGCATTGGTCTTTAACCGAGAAACAGACCGTTCCATTTGGGCACAGTGTAACCTATAAAATTGGTGATCCTTTGGTATAACCGTCAAATTGGTACTGTGATAACTGTTTGGCTTATTAATTCTTTGTAGCAAATGTCTTTGGGTTATACGCACCGTGCACGGATCTGCAACGAATTGATTCGGTATTAGAATAAAGGCCGCGAATACGAATGTGTAGGCACAAGAGAAATCCTGTTTTATTACCAGACAATGTCTACTGGTAGACAGCAGAATTCATGATTATGCTACAGATCTTTCTTACCCATAATGTCGCCACACACCGCAAGAGGCGGATAGCAAATATCGAAAAATCGGCCCTCACACCACGTTGCACTGTATGAGCGGCAAGTGTTTCCATACGGGCAGCTCACGTTCTAAAGACTGCCTCGTTTAGAAAAGTATGAGAAACTACGTACAATATCGGATAACAAAATTTCTGGTGAATTCAGTTTCTTACTTGGCAGACGTCCGACGGTGGCGGCTGAGAACAAGCGTCTGTGTACATGAAAAAGTGTATTGGGCAGGCATTTAACGGTGTGAAGAAGTAGCAGCCGTAGGAGCAGACATTTGTAATCGCGGTTATCATTCTAAATCAGCGAATCAAGCCAAGCAAAACATCGTACTTACCGACACTGTACAGGACAGTTATAAAGTGCGGGATCAAAACGAATACAATTCCAGCTACGAGTATGCACTGCCACAATGTCATGTTAACGAGCAGAGGCTGCTTTCTAACCCGATCTGAAAACTCTTTGTTGCCCAGAAAATTTTTATGAACTATTTTCATCTATTAATGCAAGAACAGGTTTAGAATTGTTCTGCGATGCTGCGTTTGTCTTGCTGTGTGTGCGTGCGTAGTGCGGTGTGCGTGTACCGTAAGATTTCGGCAGATCCGATTCATAAAGGCGCTGCTAATCGAGAACACCATATTTCAACAGCGAACGGGTGAATAAACCTGTCAGCCAACACAAAAGATTCACGACACGGAAATTCACAGCGACGACGGTATCGTGAACTGCGAAAACCGGCTACAAATCGTTCATGTGGATGCTCAGTCTTAATTAACCGGCATAAGGAAGTTAGGAACCGTTGCTCGCACTGAGGCAAGCCACGAAGAGTGAATATGTGGCACATTATTATATTCAAATCCGAAAGTGTTTTTTGTTAATCTGAATTGCGTAGAAGTACTGCAGGAATGTATACTGGCGGTTAGCTTGCCGATCCAAGACTGTAGTTGAAACTGCCGCCAAGTCAATTGCGGATGCACTTGCCCCCTTCTGTAGCCCTGTTCAACCATACTGCAGGTGGTTTTGGTCCGCGGTTCTGGGACTTTATTCTGGGAATTGCGTTTAGGATTTTTAACAAGCTTGAATACAAAGCGATGATAATCAAAAATTATAATTCATATCGTAGACGCCGGAGACCGCGTGAAGGAAAAAAGTCTATCCATACAGATTAAACAAACACACTGTTTCATGGTTACTCGCTCATCAGAAACATCCTGTGGGATTCCACCTGTGAATGGCATAAATAAGAACCGAAAACAAAAGCAATGATGGTTAAACATTGGTATAATTAGCCGCACTGCTGGAATTTCTGCAGCTTTTGCATTCTGGCAAATTTTGCCTTGCAGGCCTGCTTGTGAGTCTGCCAGTTACCTGCCTGACATTTCCCACCACAATATGCCGCTTCACGGCAGATGCACACATATAACGGGTTCATTCCTCCACATTCATGGCAGCAGTTGTTCGCTTGCTCCGTTGCATCGTCTTCGTCATCCGTAGTTGGTGGAACGAAAATGTTCGCTTCTATCGCGTTCAGGTAAATCTCGACCAGTCGTTTCGGACCGAATCCTGCATCCACCGCCTGAAAACACGGAAGACGACGAGCGTCAGCCTCACATGCCCATCTGTAATAATCCTTGACCTTGGGGACATCAGCCTCACTCATACGGTACAGCGACGCAATACAGAACAAAGCAGCCGGCAATTTGCGCTCGTCTTTGGGATTTCCGGCGAGGTATTTCTGATAAGCCTGTAGCGCATCGGTTTTCAGCTTCTGTTGATGTTCTTTATTCTGTTTCTGAGGATGTGCGTTTTCGTAGACCAGCCTGATGGCAGTCGCTATGGTGTACAGCCAGTTTGGCCGAGGCTCCATTCCATAAGCGCGTTGCGCACTTTTAACGGCTTCTTCGTAACGTCCAGCGAAACCATAACACGAACCAAGCAGATGATGAAGGTCGGCTTCCATGGGATGGAAACGAATGCTGCGCTCTAAGTACGCAATGCTTCCTAATTAACACAACCATTTATGAGTTAACGTCATGGATTTCAACATACTGCTTGCCTGGTTTGAGCATGACACCAACGCACATTGTAGACTACAGAGTATGTACAGCAAGAAGAATCAAAAGGCTACTTTTGCACCGCGTTTTTTTAATTTATGAGGTGCTAAAGCGGAGCAATAAAGCTAAATTGGAGTTTATAACTGCAACTGTGCTTCAAAACTGGAGCTAACGGGCTGTTTTCTGAGATGGCTAGGTGTTTAAGTTCATACCTTTGATATCGTTACCAAAATTGCATGCTCTGACAAACATGGCGTCAGGCGTGGTCAGCTGTCTTTCATCAATGTAGGCAGCCATGGAGGGGTCCTCGAATTTAATGATGTCATCATACCGATGTGATTCACGGAGAAGCGCAAACGCCCGATCGTATTCGGCGGATTTCCAAGCATTAAACGCTCTACCAATTATCCAGCGGGCATGGAGGAAATTCTGTGCAGTCAGGGATCCACTGTCTGCAGCATTGATTACCGTCTGTATTTCATCTTTTCCAACTGGCAGTCCAAACCTTGCTGGTAGCCGTTTTGATTGCTTGTCCAGCTCTTTCAGTTCGTCCAAACAATCTGCAGCTGCTCGTGGCAAGTTCATTTTCCATATCATGTATCGGTCAATCCTATCATCCCAGCTCAAGGAATCAGTCGGTAATGAGTGGCTTTCCTCAAAGTCGCAGACGTTTTTGGCTGCGCTCATAGTTTCTTCAAATAGTTTTCCATCTAAATTGAAATGATGCTGAGCACGTCGAAACCACCTCTTGACGGCATCGGGATCTCTTTTACAGCCAATCCCCTTTGCCAAAAGGTCAGCCAGAATTAGCTGCGACTGGGCATCTCCTCCTTCACTAGCTTCTGTGCAGTAAGCGAATGCTTCGCTGTTTCGCTGCTTCTTCCTCAGCAGTACTTTCCATAACGCAACTTTCGAGTCCATATGCCCTTTCTCTGACGCTTTTGTCCAGAATGCGATCGCGGAATCATAATCGCCCCTATCTTTGCATTCCCTTCCCTGTGATCACAACGCTATACGTTAATAAACGACACTAACAAATAAGAAGTCGGCGTAAAGTACTAACAATCAAGCTAAATGGTAATAATAACAGTTATAGCTAAAATAGTAATCAGGATCTTCTCGGACCACATCACTGTTATATGACTTTCTGTCCCATGCCGAATAAGGGTCGCTGCCCCGTTGCAGTAAGCCAGTAAACCTTTTTTATTATTATTGACTGTCAAGTGTCCCTGCTCTATGCACAACTAATGGCAGTTATCATTAATGGTGTCTGCAACGCTATCACAGCCTGTCCGACAGCCAAAACAACATCTAAGTCACGCATCTATCTTGGAACTTTCAAACATGCAGAATATCACCTAGTTTAGCCAATTGTAAGCGAACTTTCACCGTGGAATCAATAGAAAATAAACATCTTTTTTCACTCGTTAGTATCGAGTGCCCCAAAAAAGCTGTCGCTTATTCTTTTTTTGTTAAATTTTGGCACTGCGCCCATCGCTTCGTAGCGCTGACGCTTTATTCGCACACAGCACATGGTATCCGATTTCTAAATAAAATTACAGTGCTGAGTTCTATTACTGTCTCATTTACATCACACTCTGTCCTAAACCATTCCAACGAAAACTTGTGTTAAGAATTGCAGAAATTAATTTCCTTTCCGCTTACCATGAAATGCAAAGTTTGCAGATCGTTTTTAATCGATTTGTCCAAGATCAACGCCCCGAAACTCTCCTGCTGCGTAGTTGTGGCTGCCCCATTCAAAGACATGCGCTGCAGTTTTTCCAAAGCCCCTGGACATCCTTGTTCGGCTGCTTGCTTGAAATATTCAAATGCCTGATGTTCGTCTCTTGGGCCTCCTTCCCCTAATTCCAACATTTTCGCATAATTCATCTGCGCCTCAGCGATCCCTTGCTGGGCGGCCCGTTCGTACCACATTCGAGCCAACTGCAAATTCTTTGCCACACCGGCACCGACGTACAGGAACAAACCCGCATTGTTCTGTGCTTCTTGTTGTCCCCAGTTGGCTGCCTTGATATAGTGTGAAAACGCTTTCTTCATATCCCTATCCACACCTCGCCCGTCTCGGTAAGCATTTCCTAGCCCATTCTCAGCTTCAGCAACTCCTAAAGAAAACGTTTTACGTAAGTTACGAGCAGTACGCGATACTACCGGTGATATTTTAATAAAAATAAATCTATTAGTTGTAAAGCTCGCTAGCCTGGTGGTTATGCATCTGGCCCTAAGATCGTATAGCGTGGGTTCAGTTCCCACTGTGAGCAATTTTTATCTAAATTTCTGTTTCGAAAATCAACCAAAAACATTACAGAATTCAAAAAATCCAAAAATTCACAATAGCCAGTCAGCAGGACTTTGTTGTCCTGATTGTAAGTACCTTTAGTTAGGTTTTGGCTACTGTAGCATAATAACAATAATTTTACCTAAAAGGGGCATAACGTTTCCTTCTACGCTGACGAACGGCTTGTGAGATGCTGCAAGGCGATAGAACTTCAGCATAAGACCGTAATCAGTATTCGTGCCGTGTCCCGTTGCATACGACAGCCCGAGATTGTATTGGCCCTCCGCACTTCCCAGATCCGCAGCAATCTTGAAGCATTCAAATGCGCGTTGAAAATCTTGCGCGCGGCCACGCAGCCCGTTGTGGTAGTTGTGTCCCTCTCGCACCAACTTGTTCAGCTTTAAATGCCCTACAAGATGTTCCGTGACATGAAGTTCGTCCACGACATGGATATCGCTCGGATTAGGCTTCAGACCGGTACATTTGTGAATGAACTTCACGACATCTTCTCCGAACTGCGGTGCTCCTTCGACGCATTCCCTGGGATCTTTTCTCGGATTTTTGTTAGTATATTGCATAACCATCACTGCATTCAGGTCACGTACGCGGATAAGTAGCACACCGTTATATTTATCCAGCTGAAGACCTTGCTGACAGACCGCGAGCGCTTCCTCGATAAGTTGTAGTTTCATCAGTGCTTTCGATAAGATGCAATAGTTTTTGATATACTGCGGATCCAGCTGGAGAGCATCTTCGGCATCATTGCGTGCATCTTCGTAGCGACGCAGCTGCAGTTCTGACAGTGCCCGATTGGAGTACAGAATCGACGCTTCAGGATTTTCTTTCAATGCTTGCGTGTATATGATCATGGCTTCGGTATAACGACCTTCTTTGAAATGTTCATTCCCCTGCTGCTTCAGCCGCTCCCAGGAAACTTGTGGAGCCTCCAAGCCTTGCCTAACAATAATTCTTGGCTTCTTGTAATCCCGAATGCGCTGCGCGTCTTCTGGAAATCCGATCTCTTTGATTAGATGGCACAATGTCTCGATGGCCCTGTCGCTGCTATCGGTATCCATAGATTTCTGATGCGACACTTCATTTCGAATACTGGGACAACGGCGCAAATAGGAAAACAAGAGAGCCTCATTCGGTAAATTTGCAAACCCTCCGGCTTTCCACTTCTTCTGAATGAAGTAAACGGTTTTGTTGAAGTCGCGTTCCTTTGTTTTGAAGCTGCTGACTTGTTCCAGAGTAAGTCGCGAATCCTTGCTTGCGATAACTTTAGCTGCGAAATCGCGAAGACGACTATGGGCGAGCCGAATTGCATACTGAATATGAGCAGATGTTGCTGCTTCGTCGTGAAACGTCTGCCCGTCCATTTTCCTTGCACAGTGTCAGTTGATCATAATGGTCAAGTGCGACTTACAAGATAATCCGAAACTTTCCAATCAAGTTCCGCCAATAATTGAGCTCGCCAGTAACGAAAAAGTGCTTTGGGATAGCGTATTCGCTTACCTCTTTCAATTTGCGGGTTGTTCCGCTACTTTCCAGTGCTAGAATCAAATATCGGTATAGGTAGGCAATGCGCCAAGCACTGCAGCAGATAACAATACCAACTAGACGGGCAATGAAAATTTGAAAATTTGATTGAAATGAAAAACCCACCTTGTCAGTGTGTATTGCTATCTACAATGAAGTAACCGCTGTGCCGGGCGGTAGCAGTTCCAACTTTTCAACCGGAAATACAGTTTAAGGCTTAAACTTTAAGCTGTAACATGCACGCAGTGACCCATTTCTGTCAGGCTGTCACTGGTTTCGGTTATTTCGCCTTTTTAGCCAAAAGTATTGCAACTTATGTTTCCTAAATGTTTATGGTATTCAGGTATTAGGGCACTCAAGAAAATGACATTGTAGTCTTTAACAGCTAGCCCAGTCACTGGAGGTGGCAGCAAATGTGGCGCTGTCGATTTTGACGATAGCCTGAGAACGTGCCGTAAACAATAACATTATACTGGTACTGTATTAATATACTCCATGGCCCCCATACAGTACGTACAGGCGGTGCAGCGTTTGTGCCCGTAGGAATGTCGCACAGATAACTATTCTTGCGGTTTATAGTCTGTGCAAGTAGGGACATCCGGCCGGCGGCCGATAACTGTTTCTACAGTGTATCGGGCTATTCGGGGCAGTCGCTTGACGCGCTTCAGCTCACCCATTGTACAAACGAATCCGCGGTAAGATTACCGATACAGATATTATTGCCTGATGCTTCATCATGAAGTTGCCCGTGCATTTCAGTTCCACAGTCCGTAATGATTCTGATCAAATAAAACTTACCAAGGGAAAAAACAGCCCAAATACAAATTTTAACAAATACTCTGTAACCAAGCTTCAGCAGTACGAGTAACTCACTGAACTCAGCAAATGTTATTATTATTATTATTATTAAATGCATCCCGCCGGCATCATAAATTCATACAGAGTGTTTCGCCGGATGCAAAAAGAAATTCAAACTCAAAAGGAAACGACAGAACGTGCTGGTAATCCTGGTAATCCAGCTGGTGTCACAGAAGGCGAAAACTTTCTTAGCGACATCTACTGCAGGCTTCGGAAAATGCGAAATGTTTGAGGTCATTTTGTACTGTAAGTGAGCAGAGAAGAATTGCCGCCTTTAATGCGAAGTCACGGTTCGGCCAGTGCAGATTCAAAAAAAGCAGAACTTTGTACAATTTGCAACGAATGAGCACATTGTGGAGAGTTCATACCACATCTGGGCTGTACAGTGTCAAATCCGAAACGCAGACATCGGCCGTCTCGTAACCATATTAATCTGTTGACGTAGACGGCGTCATTAGGCGCTTGGTTAGCATAAAGCTTCGGCAAATGAAGTCACACGTGGTTGCCGCGTTTGTGGCAGTTAATGTTTGGCTAGATGTCTGCCCTGAAAAAGTCGTTAAAAACAACAATTGTTTGATTATACATTCGAGTCGGATTGGATATTTCGCTTTCGGGTCTGATTTCCGTCAAACTTCTGACTTATTAGCTTTCGTTCATATCATTGTTTCATCCATCCAAGGAAATTCCACTTACCGCTGAAGATCAACATAGCAAGAGAACCTTTGCATTCGCGCCCGTCAGAAATTGCGCAAGAACCACGCAGTTTCGTGCCTATCCATCATTTTCACCGGAAGATTTAGCTCAATTATTACTACTAATTTTTAAGAAAAGACGGCGCGGCGCGTGCGGAAGAACCCTGTTCAATTCTGAAGACGGTTGCCCGATCCGGTTTTTTGGTATACCTATAAACTTGGGGAGCTTCACAAATCTTGGTACACTATGTCACAATGAACGACAATCGAATTTCCGACGCAGCGCGAGGATGGCAAGGGGCATTAAAGACGAACGCTGAAAGAACCGCGCACGTCCTCGGGAGTGGTCTCTTTAGCGACGTTACGATCCGAATCGGTCCTGAAGGCGGGTCTACGATCGATATCAAGGCGCACAAGTACGACATGTTGTTTCTAAATTACTCTGAATGCCTAGCGTCAAATAGTGAATTAGTGAAACTAAATAACTTGGCGTGGGCTTTCTGATTCAGCTCTTTTCTTGTTTAAATTTTTAGGGGTTGATCATGAATGCAGTAATCAGAACTATTTAATATTTGAACTAGAAATTGAGCTTATGCTCATTAGATGCTGTTCCCTCATATGCAAATTTTCGAAGGATTGTTGTGAAATCTTGCAACGTTGCGAAGAAATATGTTCAAATCGAGTGATAATTACTGTAGCTTTTTTTAATTATCAGGCTCCTGCTGGCAATGGGAAGTGCAGTATTCGAAAACATCTTTTACGGTGGCACAGAAGAGAGTCCAGATATTCTTTACGTTACGGACATCACTCCAGCGGTCTTCACCATCTTACTGCGGTAATAAAAGTTTAATTATTAATTTCTCCAAGTAGTCATTTCGTTGAACTTGATTTCATCGGCAGGTGTATTTATTTTAATGAAATCGGATCTCTGGAGGATGATTCAGTCTTCGCCACACTGCGTGCCTCGAAAAAGTACGGCGTTTGCGATGTTTATGACGCATGCAGAGACTACTTGAAAACAAATGTCACTGCCGAAAACTGCTTGAACTGGTTTGCTCAGGTATGAGTTCTGAGAAAAAGTTAACAGCAAAAATTGGTTTTATTATTTTTGATCGTAAGGCGACGAATAACTTCAATGTACGGTCGACTACAGTCCAGATACGCAGAGAAAATACGTAAATAAATTACCTGAATAAATATTGCAATAGAAAATACTAGATTAATCTCAAACAATTTGTTAATCTTGCTTGCGAAACAGGCCAAAGCATATGATGAGCTCGACCTGGAAAAGTGTTTCTTGGAAGAGATTGGCTCTTGGGGATCGTCTATCCTGCAGTCCACAGAATTCTTGAAACTGAGCGTCCATTGTCTGAACGATATTTTCTACCAGAAAAGTTTTCAGCTTCAAGAAATGGAGTCGGAAATCTCCGCCGCTGTGATCAAGTAAGTAATCTGGCAAATTAGAAATTCAGAACCGAATTTGTTACCGGTAGACGATCAAGCTTCAAGCTTGACTGTCCGAATACAATACTCAACAAATGAAATATGTGGCCGTTTTGTCAGGCTCAGTAAAACATACAAAAAATGTCAGATATAGAAAACATACAAAAAATGTCCTTGCAGATGGGCTACGAATCGCTGCGAAAAGGAAGGTCTTGACTGTTCGGAACTAAATTTGCGGGCCATGTTAAAAGACGCATCCTTTCCGGTTCAGTTTTGCGGCATCGGGAACAGGCAGCCGACGACGGTAAATACGGTAACGGCCGTATTCCCGATACGAAGCGAATATGTACTTTATGTTTCCAAGTTTTTCACAGAATTTTCATGTCATAGGTTTCATGCCCGGATATTCCGACACTTCCAAGGGATTTCCGCTCCTTTACCGCTGGAGATGTAGTGATGTCGTGTGAACCGTGGGTCTGGTCATTCCAGTACAAGTACCATAAAGTACTCTGCGCCGAATGCTTCCAGGAATCCAACAGTCTGCTCGCATGTTCCCAATGTCACTTCTACCGTTACTGTAATACAAAGTGCCAGGTACGGTAATCAGGTTAATCGGTTGATTCGGTTCGGCAGGCAAAGACCACAGTGATCAAATATGGATATACAGTATGTATACCTGTATTATGGATGGTGTTGATAAAAATGCTGTTTAATCATGTATAACTTCCGTATGTCCATGTGTATTTAACCACAACGGGAATTTTGTTCCGGCTGTTAAAAATAGATTGTCAACTGGAAAAGGGAACACAAGCATGAATGTGCCATGTTGAAAAGAATTCGCGACAACATTAGCCAGCACAATCCCAATTTGAAGAACCACACATGCGGCTACAAGTGTGGAACATTCGGATGCGCAACGGTTGAGATTCTCATGGCGAAGATTGTCAGCAAGATTGGAGTAGGTGTTTCCAGCTTGCCCTGCAAAAGGTCGAGGTGAATTTTTTTATGTTCACAGCGTGGTGCCAAGGAGTCGATTTCTGGATTTGCTAAAAAAATGACCGCCTTGGACATTACTGCGCTTCTTCCCAATCCAAAAAATTACGAACCGTAAATTACATGCAGGACGTTTTCGCGTTACCACGATGCCGCTTACTGTGTTTTTTTTTCAGGGTCCATCCATCAGCTACGGATTTTTTTGAGTCCACTTGCAGTAAGGAAGACATTCGGCGCAGCCGCCTGTCACGGCGGGATTACGTGGACATCGAATGCAAAGTGCGCAGAAATGCCTTTCCGCTGTTTGATCAACGGGCCAAGGACCATGTTATTGCGGCGGCTGTCTTTCCTCAAGCCTTGTATCGGAACATGACGGCAGTATGCTGGGATGCGAATGTCACGATGGATCTGCAAGGACGGACGTTAGTTGTGCGCGCTACGGAAGATATAATTAAGTTTACCGCGGATTGAATGATGTTAGTATATCTAATGTTGAACTAACAGACGAAATAGACGCAACATTGTTTCGCATTCCACATCTCGATCGGTACGACCCACTGCTTTCGAAGAGAAAACCATTTCTGTCGCTAACACTTTACGCACGAGCATTTCTGCCGTCCAATACCGATAGGAGCTTTAAACAAATCCAAGCAAGCATATATACCACTGGGATTCTTATTCTTCTACGATTTCCATCAAATGTAATGACGCTTGTGTTACACTAACCTTTTCAGGGTGTTGAATTCTTGAATTATTCTTCATTGCCGCATGTGAACTGGTTGACCATCAAGTTTATACAAGAGTTGACAGAAATGCTTTTGCATCAAGTGTGAGTTACAGAAATTTTTTTCTTTGCATTATGCTATTTCCGTATCACAAGTGAATAACTTGAGTAAATCCCGAACCTAAGTGAATAAAATTAAATGGCTGACGGACTGAAGAGTAACGAAAGAAACGTTAAGCAAAATATGAAAGTTCGTGATACTAATCTTGTAAGCACTTTGCAGCTACGCCAGAATGAAGTTCTCGGCCGCCAGATATACTGCTACCCATTGAAGGAGCGCCGTCAAGCATTCCAGAGATTCTATAATCGTCCGTGCACTTGTCGTAAATGCACCGTGAAATACGTAAGTTCAACACAAGATCAGCTGGACTAACGGGTAACTGAAGTGACATTTCACAGGAAACCGAGATAAATCCGTTAAAATGTTCAACTACCGGTTGCTCGGAGCGCATTCCAAATGATGACCGCGCTGACCAGGTGTGTCCACAGTGCGGCGTGATCAACAGCGGGCGGCGAAGGAAATGGAAGCACTTGTCTGCAGAATTTAATAAGGTACGCAGAAGTTTTCATCATCATAATTCGTAATCGTATATATGGATTTTTGCGATTGAGCATTATCAGGTTGTGAGCGTGATTATCCTCGATGTAACAATCTCGCTTGTTTCTATCATCAACTTCGAATTCGCCACTGTTTTTGTCATTTCAGTTTCGAAATAACCAACAAATATTGTAGGGTAGTATCTTTCTTGATGTCGGTTTTCCATAATTACCATGTTGTTCATCAGGTCTATCGGCCGAAAATGGAAGGCGAAAACTGGAGAACGGGATATGACCCACAAAACGCAGCAACTCTTGAGCGGTACAGCGGCTTTCTTGCTCAAGTTGACGCAATGGACATTGTCCATCCTGAGGCACATTTCCGTTTCGGCTGTATCGTCTATGTGACCGCTTGGTATGGGGGTTTGAGTCGGTTCGAAGAGGCCTGGCGTATGGCTTCTACCATGGCCAGTTGCACACGGTAGGTGGAGCAAAAAATCTGTTTACGCGGTAACAAGCCCGATGTTCCGCTCGCATAAGTTTCGAATCCCGCACCCGTTGTATACGATTCGGATATTCGGTACTATGAATCATCTGACGTTTTGTTATAATTTTCGTCCAACCGTTAGTAAACCGTCAAGCTACAGACATCGTTCCCATGATAAGTACTTAACTAGATAATGGTTATCCACGACCACAACTGGAAATGAAAGCCTTCAACAGGAAGGAACAGCTAACTATTTTAATCCCCCACATGCTAAACTGATTGTGCAAGTTAGCGTTGCGCCAGCGTGTGTTGACGACAGCAGTGTTGCCTTACAGAGCGGTATTCCCAAGACTAGATCTGGCTCGTGCTGCCTTCCTGCTTTTTGGATCCCAAGTTGCATCCCGATGGATCAGACATATCCAGCAAACCAACGGAGGAAATCCGAAAGATAAACAACTCTGGCCTGTGGCGCTCGTCGAATCTTTGCCTGAAGCTATCAGTTGGGCACTGGAAGGTCAACAAATTTACAGAACACTTTCCGGAGGTGATTGTTACGAGGAGCGCAATGCTAAGGATGTAGTAAGATACCTTTCGGGGAACCAGTCCTTCATCGCCGCTTTATGAAACATCATTCAGTGTCTTGTATGTTGTACATATATCTCGCATGTAAGTTGTTGTCATTCGTTGTTCAAGTGAACTGTACGCAGTTGCAGTGTACGGTTGTTTTTATTCTGACTTACTACTGGTTCTGAATTTTAATAGCGAATTGTTTTTTACTTTTCATATTGTTTGTTCGACCGAAGTTACAAGAACTGCAAACGTTGTTTCCTGTTTTGCACTGAACTTCTGTAAGCTACCTCGGCAGTGTATTTATGTTTATGCATGCATTATTAATTTTGTGACTATCTGAGAACGATGGAAGATGTCTTTAATTTAAAAATCATTTTGGCGTTATAACAGTTGTATACTTGACACATGTTGTAGAGTCCCATGGGCATGCGTAGCTTTACGACAGTTTTTCCTATGACAACGCGGCTTTTCTTGACCTTTTTTACTGGCTGGGATACTTTTAAAGCTAAACTAAGTTTTGAATAAAATGGTGAATGTAAAGTGGGTAATTATTTGTACCTAAAAGCTGACTGCAGTAGTAACCTTGTGCGTCACGAAATAACTTTCAGTACATCCCCGCTTCCAAAGGCCAGCGCACAGAAGTATTACAGAATTCTTAGGTTTCAAGCATTAGAAAAACAACCATGGTCATTATCCAAACCAATAGACGGTACAGAACGAAATTGGGTAGGTGCATTTGCACAGAATATCGTTTCGGCTTTTGATTACTAACTTGTAAGAATTAGTTTGATTTTGCTCCACCTTGCTCGCGCACATGCTGCCAAGCTTCTGGAACAAATTAGCTACTACCCGTTGGATAACGCATGGGCAACCAATTGTACTGTATGAATGGCATCTCGCAGGAAATCTACTACTTGAATTGTCATGAACACTTCGTGGCAACTCTGGTGCATATGCAGATTTCCTGGCAGATACGATTCACGCGATATAATAGCTGGCGTGGCCATCGATCCAATGGGTAGCAACTAATTAAGACGACAGCTAGTAGCCGAAAGTGGGTCGGGAAAAAGTTGTTTTTTGCATCTGCTATGTGGCAGATAATCGCCCGTATATTTTGTCTGCATGCGCAAAAGAATCAGCTACACAATGGTGTGCCGCGATCCTCTCTGGCCCCTTTGTCCACTGAGCTATTCATCAGACAATAAAAAAACTTTGGAAGACAATTCTGAATGAGAACGTTTTTCCGATTTGAGCTTGTGAGACGACAATCGACGTGTTTTCGTCCAGAAAGCTTATCTACCGAAACAAATCCAGAGAAATCTCAAAAATGAATAAATAAATCCAAAAAAAACACTTTTTTGAAAGTGTTTTTTTGGATTTATTTATTCATTTTCAAACTTTTTCAAGATTTGTTTCGGTAGATAAGCTTTCTGGACAAAAAGACGTCGATTGTCGTCTCGCAACCTCAAATCGGAAAAACTTTCTCGTTCAGAATTGTCTTTCAAAGTTTTTTCACTGTGTGATGAATAGCTCAGTGGACAAAGGGGCCAGAGAGGATCGCGGTACACCATTGTGTAGCTGGTTCTTTTGCGCATGCAGTCAAACCATACGGGCGATTATCTGCCATACAGCAGATGCAAAAAACAACTTCTTCCCGACCCACTTTCGGCTAATAGCCGTCGATTTAAGGAATTAATTATTCTGATCCCGTGATGGTACGGCAAAGTTCGAAGTGCTCGGCAGCATGCAAACGTCACTGCCTTATTCCCATCAACCGGCAACTTTCCCCGACGCATTCCGCTCGCAAAAACACTGTTCTTCTTCAACCCTTAACCTCCTCATACTCCCCCAGCACAAAAAGATTGTAGATGAAGAACCCCAGAAACGGAGTAAAGGCCAACAGTCCGAAGATGATGGGCCATTTTAGCAGATCTAGTCGGAGGTCGGTAGTCGGTGTTCAGAGATTGGTTAACTGGACTCGAAAAGGGTCACTGTCACCCATGTTTCCTTGTTTTGCAATAATAATAATAAAAATAATAATAATAACAGAATAATACTATATTGGCCATATAGAAATATGCCTTGTTTTTTCGATCGTAATCGTAACATTCTGAATGTTGTCGATGAACTGAGGTGATTATTTTCCATAAGCATTATGCATATACTGTACTTCCAGAAAGCATGATTGCTCACAGTTCTGAATGCCCGTAATTAAACTAATTTTTTCCCATTTCTGGCCGGCCATCCAGGGCGACTAGATAACAGCAAAAGAAGCGAAATATAGTACAGTCTTATCAAGCATCACTGTCAAGGGCAGATGTCAACACGCAGAACTGAACAATGATCGATCCCTAATGGACGACGCCTGAACGGCAGTGTTAACACAGCCTTGACATTTACCGACACATTACTGTAACTGAATCGCTTTTCATGTGGCAACGGAATCACAATCGGTTTCGAAATCAGTTTGATTTGCTCGAATAAATTACATTAAATTTGCTTCCGCTCATTATAAAAACAAAGCAATGAACCTGTCACTTCATAACTACAGTCGAACTTCGCCTGGCGACACAATTAACCTGATATAATTAATTAGTTCGTCTGCGCAAGCGCCAGATCGTAAAACTTCAAGTTCACGTTCGTCTGACCAAGCTCACGACCGGCATCATACAAGGGAAGTTAAATAACCAATATAATCGAATAAATGTTACATCGTTTGCTCAGAGCACCTTTCTTCGACAGTACTTCCAAACAGTGCAATCGTTTCTTGTCCGGATCAGTATTTCCGTGGAATAACGTCTGCCGAAAAAAGAAAGTTACAATGAAGGGCATTATCGTTCTCTGCGCTGTTCTGTCAGTCGCCTCGGCCGCCAGTCTGAAGGTAAGTGTTTTGGGTCAGGTTTCTTTGCGATTTAAATAATGGCGCCAATGAACAGCAGTTTCGATGCTTCGAGTTGACATCATTTGAACCAAAATCTCGGTTTGTTTTCATTCGAATTATTTGCTGTTTTGACTTCAACTGCGAAGTTTGAAAGTCTTGGTATTTCGGAATCAAGCGATTCCTTACGCAACGGATTCAGCACTAACAAATTAAACATAATTAGCTCAATAACAATGATAGTACTCTGTATTTACTGCTATACAGGCCAAGCGTGCGGTGAGCGTCCAGCAACCCAAGGCGTTTGCGGCGTTGGAGCAACTGCGCGGAAAAACCGGCTGAGCAATAAAGAACAGTACGACCTCATCAACAACGCCCGCGAGGGTGAGGACTTCCCCGCTCTGGAAAAGCTGCCCGTTACCAGCTTCGATTGCTCGAGCACAAAACAGCCCGGATTCTACGCTGATCCATCCGACGTATCGCGCTGCCAAGGTACGTTTGGCTTAAAGGTCACTACACTGAAAGTATGACCGCACCTGATTCTCTTAACATTTTTTAAAACCTATCCCACAAGTAGCTGGAATCCAGACAATGTGAATTAGCTGAACGTCGTAACTGCTCACCGAATTCTTATGGCCGTTGATGACGGCCATAAGACGGCCCATCAAAGCGTGACCGTGGCGCTCAGAACTCTGTGAATTGAGAACAATAGAACCTAAATCTGCCTCGATCTGTTGCAGTTTTCCATCGATGCGACATCAACGGCAACCAGACCTCGTACTTGTGTCCCGCCCTCAGCGTAAGTGTCCACCGTATGTCCAAATGTACTAGTGTTATCATGTAATGTCGTTGCAGGTTTTCAACCAGATCACCCTGACTTGCAGCTGGTTCTTCGATGTGGACTGCAGCAAGGTCGTTTCCTTTTACGACTACTCCAACAGTCGCCTGTATCAGGGCGCCAATGTGCCCCTCCTGGATGACGACCAGGTCAGGACCATCACTGGCGCATACGCGTCGGGCAGCGCACAAATTTCCGCTTCCTCCAGCGAGTCCACGTCCGAAGAGTAGTACAGAAATATTGTACGCATTGTAGCTGTTTACAATAGTCGAACAGTCATGAAAATATTGACCTTCTGACTTACACTTCTTGTATCTGTACATACCGGCTTTTGGTAACCTTTTGTGGATTCTTCATTTAATTACAGTATTGCTGCACTGTTTCGTACGTAGACAGCTATCCTGTGATTCTGTGCGGTGTTTAACGCGATAAACCATGCATTCTTCCGATCATCGTTTCGAGGTATCACGCGGTTTTCGTTGAGCCATGTAAAATGTGTGCATCGTCATGGCTCACGATAAATTCATCTAATAATTCATTTTATGATTTGCTGGCCGTTGTGATATGATATGATAATCGTGATTGTCAGTTCTTCCATTTTTTATGGAAGATAGCGGAAATGTGGAATCACGCGAAACCGGGGCAGCCCAGGGCGTTATACCACTGCAATCATGTTTACAGCTTGTAGGGCAGACCAGTCTTTCAGTCGCTCTTGCGAGCTGTCGTTAATAATTAAAACGTGACATTCGCTTCTTATTGTACGTCTGGATTATGAAATTCTGAATTAAATTTTGTTCGGATTTCAGTTGCACATCATGCCACAGTACGCTGGTGATAGACGACATTCACAGCACGGGAAGCTGAATAATAATTTATGGTAACTGGAT
Organism: Paramacrobiotus richtersi; assembly: GCA_034698045.1. Taxonomy (NCBI): domain Eukaryota; kingdom Metazoa; phylum Tardigrada; class Eutardigrada; order Parachela; family Macrobiotidae; genus Paramacrobiotus; species Paramacrobiotus richtersi. The sequence goes on along the minus strand of JAQGAU010001129.1, from coordinate 780 downwards.
AACTTACGGTCTCTGTACGAGTTATAATTGTGAACTTTAACAAAAGAATAAAAAAAACACAGACACACAAACATAGGCGCACTTGATATGTTGCTAAACTATAGCGTATGCGTTCATTACGGTGTGACTGACTGCCTGCATGTTGAACAGTCAAAAATTGGCAGTCGAAGAACAGCTATTTTAAAATGTGTGACCATTGCCTCTGCAATCACTCTGCACTCCTCCGGGTTACAGTTGATCGGCTTGTTCTCCAGGTAGCCGTGATAATCAGATTCTGCAAGCAAAACGGTTATGGTGGTGGAGGAGAAGGAGCAGGTACTGCATTTGCCGTTATCATAAGGTTCTCTCAACCGGGCAGCTGTAATGCAGTAGATGTTCTCCTACTTGTAAGCACAGAAACTGCGGCCTGCTCAGAAGGACACAACTGCGGCTCGTAACATATTTACGCGCTGGGTACAATCGTGGTTCTTTTTGATTATGGTCCGATTAATCTGAATATTGCAAGATACGAAATGATTATACAACATCATAGGTAAGTATGGTGGTGGAGGCTACGGCGGAGGCGGTGGTACTGATTCCTACGGCAGCGGTGCTGCAAGCGAGGGTACTGATCCCTATGAAAGTAGTGCTGGCACAAGTGGAGGCGGTGGTGCTGATTCCTATGGCAGCAGTGCTGGAATAAGAGGCGGCGGCGGTGGTATTCTTCTTCTTCTTAAGCAGACAACCCGTGTACACAGGACTTCACGTCTGTTTGATTAGAACAACACTCACAAGAACACC
>JAQGAU010001128.1:0-21247 GCA_034698045.1 Paramacrobiotus richtersi | reverse complement strand
GGGAGGCGATTGAAAAAATAAGCGCCCTGGGCGGGTATTTGAGTAAATACGGTATGTGGACTCCTGCAGCGGTGCCGCTGCGCGTACCTACCGTTCCCTTTTAGTTCTCCAGGTGCCTCTTCTTCCATCTTTTTCCCAAATAAATGAGTGAATTTAGTCCAGAGCGGTATATAGCCTCCAAAGTCCAAGAAGACTAAAACAATAGAACTCGATGACAGGAAGTAACTGGCCATGGGTAACCACATAAAGTTTTGACAATCACAAGCTATATATATGTATTAGGGTCATACAATTTTTCTGTAGTTGTATGACCGAAACAAAGCAAGGCGGAAACCACACAGCCACTGTTTCAGTTGGACTGAACAAATTCACAGCCATCGGGATAATATAGCTCGCGAGGTGGTCGATCGCACAATCTTACCTCTAACAATCCGTTCAGAAATATGTGAACAAGGACTGCAAACAACAAGCTCTTCCTTGACAGCCGCAACAATCGTTTTATTAGACGAACAAATCCGTAAATGATGCTCGTCAATCTTTAGAACAACGAATGTGATACGCCCGCTGTCGATTCTTACAAAGATTCCACGATTACCGAATGAAATAGGTAAACGATATGCTCTGCGTACAGCACGACGAATCTCCCGTTCGTCAACGGATTTTTCCCAGTAAATTTTTCTGAGATCGAAGGCATGCTTGGTAATTAAAGGCATTCTTCGAATTGTTGCAGACAACGGTGGTTCATCGACTGGCAGAGCGGCAACCAATTGCCAACGATGTATAAGTTCATACTGGCCCTTGTGGGAACTTCCAGCATCAGTTGGATTCCTGCGCACATAGCCGAAGCTGTACATCGTATCACACATGTACCCCAGAAATCCAGCCGAACGAAATATGTAGGGTCCACCCTCTTCGTCCCGGAGTGCTACCTGCACCTGCGGCAGCTGACAATGACACTCGCCTGGTACTGGGAAGTCTCCTGTTGCGCCACATGTATGCCAGCTCTTCGTTCTTACGAAACGCCGGTGCATCCACACTTGGCTCGCGTGAATCCAGAAAGGCGGGAATTTGGCACAGCTGAGATCCACAAAAAGATTATCGCCGTCAACGTTTTGCACGTATCCCAAATACCATACATCGTCTCCTTTGTTGATCAGAACCGTGTTTGAAATATTCAAATGCCGATCATTGCGCTTTCCGTGTGAAAAGTATGATGCCTTTAATTCAGCCATTGTACGGAAGAAAAGTATTCGCACTTGGTATTCTGTGGACTTACGTTGTTATAGATTCACTATGACGAAGTTATTTATGTGGAAAAACTGAGCATTCGCCTTGAAACGTTAGCAATTCCGTCTCCACTAACAGCTATCAAGGTACAAAAATCAGCTTAAACAAGCCGGAGGGAATGGACCGAAATCATAGCGAGACTGACACAAAAGGGCTTCTCGGACGCCCTTTCCCTCTAAGGAACGAGTCTCATAGACGCCCGTCTCTTCAGTTTATTAATCGCGCAATCCAGACCAACTACAGCGAAGCCAGTTCTGCCCTGCGTCCTTCTGCCCATTTAGGTGGTAGATTTATAACCACAGTTACAACCGCACGAGAAGACAAGAGATTCTATCGGTCCAAATCGATTGGCCGCTCTAGATTTCCCATTTTTTCAGAACTATTGCGTGGGCAAGAAAACAGGCTTGTGAGCCGGAATGTACGTCGTAATAAGTAACTACCTAATCATAGGGACGGAAGCGCAGTAAAGGATGCCTTTTTCAAGCAAGAACAGTACAGCATTATTGTTCGCGTGCGCGGAATACAAGACTATCATAACAACAGCGACCACAGTTCGGCGTATTTAATATGGGCATAAAAATACCAATATGCAACACAAAACAGGCAAGCTCACCGAAGGGGAGCAAACCTGAGAAAAACGTCCACACAAAAACATCTTGTGCAAGGGAGGGACGGTTGGTAAACAAACAACTGTACGTTATCAGCAACAAAAACATCAATTTGCCACCAAACAAGTGAGTAGATAAACTACCTGATTATTGGCAGCTGGAGAATCTAAATGCAAATGCGTACTGAAATGCCGGCGGCAGTGGTTCTTATACCGCTGATCGGGCGCCTGCAATTCTCATGCTTGACCACTGCCTAAAGAGGCTGGAGGCGTAACCACTGCTGCCAGTATGCTATAGCGCTGTCAATAATACGCAGGTTACGCAGTAACCTTTGCCCATCATCGCTGTAGAAGATATATCGCTTACGGAACTGCTGCATCCTCCATTATTACACCCTCCAAAGCAGATCTTTGCATTCCTGTACTAAAGCTAGGTATACGAGATACTACTAGATATGACAAGAAACACCTTCGGCTGCCGCATAAGGGTTTCTTGGATCTGTATTCAGATCGTAATCCTTCTTAAATTAAACTGACTCCGATTTTCCGCTTCAGTTCAATCTAATGGAGTTTGCGATTTGTTCCGGTTGATCATTTTTAATGTTCGGTGTTCCATTTGATTTAGTGTTCTGCATAGTGTACACTGTGTAGTATACGTAGCAAACTCAAAGGCCCCAGCGTCATAACAGGATTTATAGCAGAGTTGTCCCACCGTCCGGTGGAAAGGGATTAATCTCCACCGTTCCCACCAACCCCGACTATACATTTGTAGGGGTCCTTCTGATTGCTTCATTTGGATTTTGGAGACGGCTTTGCCTTTGTACTAGTGCCGACTATACATATCATTATGATCATTTTACGAAACTAAGTATGTGTTTTTGTAATTATAATGGACTTTTGATTTTGTTACTCGCTCGTACCCAGATTCTCGCTATGCATATATTTCCCACCCAGTACCTTGCTGTTCGATAGGCAGTAGTGCGCTTGCGGTACAAATGGAGTATTTAAAAACATTATCGCATAAGGTCACGATTTTTGTGTCATTTTTTTTTGAGTAGTAAATGGCACGCTCCAGCCGTTTACTATATAGCTCCTACTCTCACATTTGCTATGGCGATGAATACGGCGGCCGTATTTCGCAGAGACCACGCCTCGTGTTTACGGCGTCCATCCAAATGCAATCCGCATAAATGAAGATACGCGCTGTCGTCAGGTTTGTTGGGAAAAATTTAGGACTGGTCCGTGAACACTTACGGGGCACAAAGTAAAACGAATATTTCGCGCCCCGAACCGGGGTAGAACTAAAAGCGCTTGGCGCACACGAAAAAATCCCTGTATGAGCCGGACTTTTACGTATCTTTACTTTTACGTTTTTACGTATTTTTACGGACTACTAAGGTTTTTTGTTGCTTTGAGTTTACATAGTCGATGCTTGGACGTTCTATTGCCAAATGCCATGTGACGCTCGTGCGCGTGTAAGGTAAACCCTTAAGTTCTAGATCTTGTCGAACTGGACATTTCAGTGTCAACTGTAACGCTTCCGCCTGTTCGGGAGTAAGTGTATATGCCGCTCGAGAATTAGTTTTGTCATATGTCCATGTCATGGATATTGCGTCCCCGTTTCCGAGAAGTTTTGGTGATGTTTTCAGTCTCGGTGATGGCTTTCAACCCATTCATGAATTCTGTTTCTTCCCGGTAACTGGCGGTTGCGGGATCTTGACCGATGATAATGTTTCTAAGCGTAGACGCAACAGTATACTGCGCAGTTATTGAAGCCAGTTGCCTGCTCTGGAACAGACGGCGCTTCGATGGTTAGTTAGGCTTTCCGTTTCGCCGTATTACGTCTATATCTGTGACAGTTGCCATTCACTAAGCGCCAAACCGAGACAATCGTACCAAGTTATGGACTCCTGCTTGAAATCAATCTTCACGGATCCGAAATGGTCGGTCATATTCAAGAGCGAACGGTGACCTTTCCTTTCTTAAGCTCCTGTCGGACGTGCTGGACGACCATGTAGCCGGGTTGGCATCTCTAGATTTGTTAATAGGATCTAGCTGTTTCCAGCAAAGATTCAGAAATCTGGTGTACGTCACTGACATGTCCAGCTCTTCCTTCGCTAAAGCGCGCACCACAGACACCACATCCTATGCAGATCATCGCGCTTATAAACTGGCTGTTCTGGGTGCGGAATCGTATGGTGCATGTCAGAAGTCATAATAGCTCTATAGACTGGCGTTTTCCTGGGCAATGCGGTTTTGGTGGGTTGTGGTGGCCCGTAGCCTTAAATAACTTGCTTGGTCTGCATTTTCGAAGCGCCTGAAATGTGCATACTTGCGACGATCGTCATATTTACTTTTTAAACTTAAGACAACCGAACGCTATATGTGTTTGACAGTTTGAGCAATGTATGTATGACAGCAAATCGAAAAAAGCCAAAAGCCAATGTCATCGTTATACTTATCTGTGATGCGCATCTTCGGCCTGAACCCTTTCGATGACCAACGTCCACTGACCGGATGTACTCTTCGCGGAATTTGGTCATCTGGTCCATGCTGTTACTAATATATGCCACATTTTTTGTCGCCTTCATGTCGCACTTTTCCGAGCAGCCAATGCGGATTCACTATAGCTTAGGTTTTAAAGGTCGTTGATCGGCTGGGACGATTCTTTTTCATCGAAACGGGGTCATTTCAATTCCCGCCATGCTAGTTTTAAGCAGAAGGTTGCCGCATCTCTTACAATTAACTGCTTTAAACCGAGTTTGTCGACATTGCAGTTTATAATAGCATAAATAACTGGTGTATTAATTTGTTACGTTGGCGAGTTTGTCGGCATTGCAGCGTTAGTGACCTTGACTATATCTTTCAATGTGCATAGACACTATACACCCACACCCACCAAACTGTTAACTTCGGTTATTGGAATTATTCGCATTTCGCAATCAGACCCACGTATATGCCAGCTTTGAATGCCATTTACCTCACTGGATACTCATCAGTAGTTGTGGAGAGATGTTATCTCAATCTTTATTCGCTATACCTAATCCTACTTCAAAGTACTTGCAGTGATCAGCAAATACACGGAATTAGCAGACAGTGTTCGAGTTCTGCTTATCATCAATGCGAAGCAACCACGCATCGCATCACGAATTGGTGACCTCAGTAAACAACACTGGAAGCTACACGATTACATGGACAAAATCAGCCGTTTGTTTTCCTTGTTGCACGTGATCTGGTTAATGAGAGATATTATGGGAGGACATTATGGCAATATGCTCTCTTGTACTGCAGCGCGATGATGACCCTGAAAGCTTGACGCACATCGATAAAGAAGTACATGTTTGAATGTTGATAAATGAGGCCTTTACGGACTAGCATGCCTAATATGTTCCGGAAAAAACAAACGGCACTCTCGGCTAACGACGTTGTTCAACGCGGATTGGGGTCTGCAAAGATGGCAGCCATTCGTGAACCACCCGGTCTTGATCGAGGAGATAGAAAAAGGGCAGATGGCCTAACCTTATATCCTTGGAAGAATGGTACGGACCAAACAGGGGAGGAGCGCACAATGCAGCATTTGTCACAAGGGATCAGTATCGAAATTAAGCGAAGAAATTCTGTGTGCATTCTCAGAACTTGTGATTCTACCAAAACGGAGGAGCTGTTTGTGATATGCTCGAGCTTATATCATCGCAGCCGTGTCGGCTGTCTGGCAAAGTGGGATTCGCATTAAATGGACCAATGGTACATGTTGCTACCAACGTTGGCAATCATGGATCAATGCTGACGCTGACGACCATCGCGTCAAGTGGATTGGTGAGTGCCGGAATTCGATTCTGTATTTGTGCATGGCTCACAGTACAGATGAGCAAATGTTTTGAATGCCACATCGGAATACCTGTATATTTTCAAGTTGCGACGAAAATTGTGAATACCTTTTGATTATGACAGACGTCCGTTAATAATGATTCGTTCATTTCGTTATAAGATTTTTGTCCTGTAGTGCTTTAGTTTAAAAACGTTTTAATGTTGTATTTGAATGTTTTGAAGCATTTGCAATGGTGATATTGTATGCCTACATACGCAGCATAATATTACGGTAGCTCTTTTGAAGCTGGGGTCGCGGGCAAAAGAAATCGCTTCGGAATTGCAGAACAGAATTCTTACGAAATATTTTCTCTGCGGGGACGACGTCTATTTTGAATACCAAGACGTTTTGGAAAGAGTGACTAACTAATGCCCCAGTAGAAATTTCGCCGTTTGGTTGCTTTACCGTTACGAGGGAGTTTGCGATTTCGGTTAGCTGTTCGGGAAGGTCACTAGCTCGGGACGCATTGCAAAACGGTTGTGTGTGTGGTTGCAGGTAATCGGCGTGCTAATGGCACACGTTTTGGTCGTATACCAAAATTAATGGAAGATCGAAAGGTCGACATGGATTGCTTGTTGTCTAGCACGTGTGGTCTAGTAAAGATGGTAAGAATCTTATCATCGATGTAGTTCACGCTGCATTCTACCTTGTAAATTCTACCTGAACAGGCAGGCGTGGTCTGAGTAGGGATCAGGCGCTCTTGTAGGGCAACATTTTGCGTTCATGCAGTTTTCTACGCTAACACTAGCCCCGCTAACGTAGGTGGATAGGTAGCATAGAACTGACGTGAACAGCAGTTCACTACGGAAAGCCTACTATGCAGCTGCTACCATAGACCATATGGTTAAGCACGTTAGCAGTCACATGAGGCTCCTAATCCCAATGCAACTGATGGCAAAGAATGCAAAATCAAATGCAAACAGCGAAAACATACCTTGTGAAACGAATGGGTATCCTGTTACTATAATATGATTTGCATGGTACATTATTATTATTATTAGTATTATTAAAGTCACAAGAGCGGATAACTTAAACCATACATAATGCAATGTACATACGTTATGTTGCGCATAGACCATGCATATGTATTATGTAGAATGCATAGATGGAATAATAGCATACGTTAACGGCATAATATATATACGTTAACAACATTTATATTCATGCACCGAATAATGTAGAAGATGGGTGACTAATGTAGAAGACCGCATGAACGCAGTTGCTTTCCCTACTTCCTTCTGTCGTAGCAGAAGGGCGCCGCGTTCACGCATAATTCTACATATAAGCCCGAAAGAGGCGGCATCTAGCCGGAAAACAGGTAGAATAGCAGGCAGCGTGAACTACATCATCTTTGGAAGTACTGGTAAGGCAGCCAAGAATGCAAGAAATCGTGTGTGGATTACCAAAACATCCGTTTACTGTATGTGCTGCATGACAACATAAACACTTCGACTACCTAAACTAATATTGTTTGTCTGTACCGCATGTGTCCGATTCACAACTCCTAGTAAACGAATTTGGTCGGAGATATATAGAACCGCAAAAGCAAAGCATAGAAGGGAAACGGCACAGCAACGGAGACCACAGCTACGGCATCGTATGTATATGGTACGCCCCGCGCCCCACACTTCCTAGTGAACAACCGTTATGCGAAATAAAATGTCAGACAATTAGCTAATACTATGCATTTAGCTAAATATTCAACGTAGAAATGTAAAATAATAACATATCATGCATAAAACAAGATTTAAAATTACTGTAACATTTTTTGCGATACAGTAGGAAGTCGCTTGATAAACGTCAGATACTTCGTTCGACCATTTTTGGCTTCTGCTGTATCAGTAGTTTGGTTGTTAGTCAAAATCAAACTGTGTGCCAATATCTTGACATGACGGTGTACCACACTTATTTAGGAAGAAACAAAGAACGCGCCTGCGTTGTTCGTACATTTCCCGAAACCTCTGACTAATGATCGAGTTGCACAGATGCACTTAAAGATTGTGTAAAGTGTTCGAGTTGTGTTACAGAACAGGAGATTTATACATCGTCACAGAAACCGTTCCTGGCCCCACATAGTACGAATTTTCCACTCTTCCACTTTCCATACCGACTGTACATGCCTCTGCTTTGCTCGTATTGTTGGTATAAGCTGCAAAAGCTGTTCTGGATCCGAAACATACGTCGTAGTCTGGCGGTCACCGGTAGATATGTCTAGCGGTCACTGGTAGAAATGGCACGTCACCGGTGACCGGGTACCCGATGCCTAGGATTGTGCTGTAAGCAAAGAAGCCATCGGAATTTTCCACTCGGGCAGTAGCTATTCAGTGAGCGAATTTTGCTGGCGCAGGCAGTTGCTCGACGATTTCCAGTCGTGATGAGTCGTCTAATGAATCTCCAAAAACTTCTGGCATAGTTACTTTATTTTTCGTTCCTCCAGCTTTGAGCGAGTGAAATTTGTGATCCGAAAGGTGTTAATTTGTGAGTTATCTGCTGATCCTGTAGCAAAAATGACTTTTGTTGATTCCTTCGTCTCTTGCGTTATTGGTTTTTGGTACGAATACGTGGCATATATCACCCACGAGGAAATGAAAGGTAACGAAACACTGCAATGCAGATGTTAGTGCGATAAGACTTTTTCGCATTTTGGCAGTATCGTCAACAGAACGGCGATGGCATTTATGATTTATATTTCCGTCAAAAAAGTTTTGTGAACGGTAGCTGCTGACAACTGGCTGCAGAGGAACGACCTTGAATGACTCGCTTATTGCTTGATTACGGCGCAAGCCATAAAAAAAAGTCTACCGTTTGTTTTCGTGATTTCTGCTTCGTGGCTCACGTATATTGTTGTTACTGCAACGTAAGTTTGATCGAAGAATTGAGAAACTCGTGATATAGGTACATTACTATGACCTCGTACAGGAAGTTACTCACAATAATTGTTGCTTAATTATTGACTGATTTTTTAAGCACTGCTTTACAGGGTTTTGCCAGTATGCGCAGACTACTGGAATCGTCATCCTGTTGAGCCCCGTTATCTGCGCTGTGGGGTTCAGTGCCCTGGTTGCCTTGAAAAAGATTTCCCTTTTCCTAACACGGCGTGGACCGCTCGTTCCAACGGTATCCAGCACCCAGTTACATCGAATGGCTTCTGGTCGGCAACTTCTCTTCGTGGAGTTGTTTACCGACAACTGCGGTGCTTGTGATGTCGCCGGTGCTACATTTGAAGAGTTGGCCATTACCCAGGCCGGAAATTCAAATTTTGTAAAATTCAACATTAGCCGTCCTGGAATTGATGGAATTCGGAATCGTTTTGCCATGAGAGCGGAACATACACATGTAGGTAATCTTAATACTACTATACGACTCCTGCGAACAGTTGTAGGGCTTGAGTAGATTTGCGGACGTACTAGGCAGATTTCACAGATTCTTGCTCTTTCCGTTTTCTGTCTAGAGACGATTCTTATCTTGATGCACAAGATGGTGAACAAGAAGTAGCGTTAAAAATCATTAAAATTTGTTTTTGCAGCACTTTTATGTTGCTGTCCAAAATGGAAAGGTGATTGACCGGCTGAACGCGTCCGATCCACACCAACTGCCATTTTCTGTTCGAAGAGCCGTTGATGACTCGGAACCAGAAATCGGCATCACTCCCTTATATCGAACCGTTATTGCAGGGATTCTAATCATCACCCTATTTATTTTCACGTTTTGTGTGGGTGGATTTCTTGGATGCATGTCCGCACATCTTCATGCAAGTGAGGAGGCGAAAATGGAGGAACTAGGTAGGTGGAGCGACGATCGTGCAATAAAACAGTAACGTAAATCTGTACGAGAGGACCCATGTAACGGTAGAACGAATAGAAAGTGTATTATTATATAATTTATCAGTATATCTAATATGTGGCAGAAATGTGTAATTATAGTACACTGTTAGACTTTTTTTCCGTGCTAGCTCCGCCGGCCGCACCATCCATCAATCTTCGTGCGCTAGGCGACATGGGTGGCCAGACCGTGACCATTGAAAAGATCGAGGAAGTGCCCCTCAGCAAACGCGGCAGTTATGGTAAACTTATCTCACATGTGCTGATTGTTCACATCATGTTAATCTTTTGATTCCCTGGTACTGAATTGTCATTTTTCACGCATTATGGAGGAAGAGAAATTTTGATAATTAACAATAAATAATTACAGATAAGAAATGCATTATTTTACTAGTAGAAATATTATGGTTGGAAAACATGTAACAGCAGGATGTCTGTTCGTAGTGACCATGGGCGAACGCGGCACCCTGGAAGTTCCCAAGTATGCTGTGTCTCAACCAGATTCCGATCTGGTGAGCTTCTTCTTGCAGATTGTAGCCCCATTTATCGTTTTTTGATCCTGGAACTTGTCAAAAATAAGAGATTAAATGATATAGTTTATCTGTAAATAAAACTATGTAACGGATCATGGTAAGTATTAATACCTGGAAAATATTTAAAAAATGAACTGCGACATAACTTGTGTGACTATGTTTCGCCGGAAATCCCGTGGCTTACTTCGTTCGTTAATCTTTTTTAGAAAAAATAAATTGCTTGCTAATTGTAACAGTATTATTTATTCATTTCATTGGTATTTTATGTGCTGGTGTTATGATCATTTAATTGTAAATTGTATAATTCTTTGATTTTATTTACCTTCGTATGTTGACATTATATGATCATTTTAATTGTAAGTTTTATTGTAATAGTAATTATTTAATTTGCTGATGTAATTCGGTTACGTTGTCGAGTGCTGCGAAGGGATCGAGTAAGTATTCTGAAGGTGGACAGGCACACTCTGACGGATATTCATGAGTCGGATGTAGGTTAACTGCCGGTGTCCTGCATGAGTGTGACTGCGTCATTATTACGACTTTTTATTGAAATCTGTCCGTTTCCCTTTACCGCGTGATTGTGCTCGTGTTATTTCTGCTCAATGTGTGAAGATACACACTGCACATTGATGTTTTTCTTTTCCCGCCCAGGAAGTACACGAACTGACCACTGCCGAGGTTGCCGTTAAGAAGCGCCGTGCCGAAGAGTGTCCCAAAGTGAACCGTATGGAATCGCCCGTGGCTCTGGTGGATGATCCGGTGACCACTGCCGAGATCGACGGGAAGCGCCGTGCCGAGGAGTGTTCCGAAGTGTACCGTATGAAATCGCCCGTGGCCCTGGTGGATGAACCGGTATGCAGCTTATTGTACCGTATTCGATAGTTAAATAATGTTACAATAATGTAAAGCAACAGTACTAAAAGTAGACGGTCTATGGTCGACTTTTGTCGTAGCTTATCGTGAAAATGGATTTGCGTAGCGAGAGAAGCGAGCGTTCTTAATAATTGCTGTTTTCTCTAATAATACTGGATACATTTTAATAGAATACTGGATAATTTTATGACAGTTTAATCTGAAACAGTAGTACTTAAAGTAGACAGTATATGGTCTACTTTTGCCGTTCTTTATTTTCAAAATGAACTAGCGTAGAGAGCGAAGCGAGCGTTTGTCAGATTTGTTGTTTTCGTTAGTACGAATTTCACTGATTCGATTCATCCGGTGTTGTATGCGATCGTGTCCTGAGCGTTGTTTCGTAATGTAGACCAGCGTCAACACTCCATTTCCATCGCAGTCCGCGGCGTCGGTGGTGGGCCTGGCCGGTGCGGAGGAAGTTGGTGTGCTGCAGGAGATTGAGTGGAAACATGAAGGCGATGAGGTGGCGGTGCGCGGTACCTTCTCCCATTGGAAGCCACAGCCCATGCAGCGTCTGTAAGTCGCTTATGTCCATGATTCTACGACAATAATTTTTCAGTCATGTTAATAATAATAATTAATAAAATGAAATCAATAAAATAAATACAATGATAATTCAGCAAATTGACTAATAAATGTTGTTGATAGTATTGCACGTGTGTGTTGCTTGATTTTCATACATTTAAATTAATGTAAATAAATAAATTTGCTGCTTTGCCAGATAGAAATTTGCATGTACCATTAGAAATGTTTATAATTTCGCTTTTTGTTTGTGTTGTAGGGAAAAGGGTAGCTTTACTTTCAGCTTTCCCGTTATCAAGGGCACCGTGTATATGTTCAACTTCATGGTGGATGGCGCATTGCGCACGGATCCTGATCGGGTAAATCGTTAGTTTGTGTATGATTGCCGTCATTTCTTTCAGAATTTTATTTTACGATTTTTAGTATCAATATCAAACATTCGACTTCGTGATTCTTTATTTAAATTTTTTTATTTCTTGTTTTCAAGCATCCAGAAACTGTTTCATAAGTTTTCTATAACTGTTTGTATGGCTTTTACATTTCGAATATTAACTTTTTTTCATTATCCATTTGGTCAAGTAATTGTTTTGTTTGTATTATTCCAGTGATGTTACCGCTTTTAATTTTGTATGAAATCGGTTTTTTAGTGTTTTGGCAGCTTGACCGTGTAGCATATTAATTAATAAAAGTATTCATAATCTTCCCAGTATTATTATTATTATTTTTATTAATAATTAAAACAGTAATATAATAATAATAATAATTAAAACTAAAATTTTTTTCAAATAATATTAATAATAATATTGTTTATGTTACAGGAAACGATGAAGTTTTACGTTGGCGACACCGAGGAGGACGTGCACACGCTCTACGGCATGGACTGATGTTGATCTTGGCTTTTCTTTGTTCGTGGTCAAAATGTTCCTTTCATTTGGTTGCTTACTCATGGTTCATGTACAATTGTTCTTAACCCGCGTTTCGTTCACATTTTCATCGGGAAGATGCTTTTTTTCTACTGGATTGATTGACGGTCTCTTATGATAACAAAAATAAGAGAATGCCAGAATGTTTGGTGGCGGATAGACTTGTTTGATGTATCTCAAGAATGTTGTGAAAGTGTTTAATGCATTATTCTTTTTGTAACTTGTATGCACAACATTGATGGCAAGGTGTTGTTGCGCTGCACTGTTCGTTCAAGGTTGAAATTAACAAAACATTGCTAAAGTGTTACTACCGTATATGTTGAACATGTATAAGGAAACTGTAGTTCCAGAAGTTGTCACTGAAAGTGGCACCACAGTGACTGATACTACAGTAGTATCAGTCACTGTGGTGACACAATATTATTAGAGCAAAGGCACTGTCCACCGTGACAGGATACTTCGCCGTCACCCTTTCTCCGCGAGACGTTCCGTCGCAGCCATCTCGCCACAACTTCGCCCGTCGCCGAGCGGTTGGTACGCCGCCGATTCGCTGCACGTTTCGCCGCATATGTATGGTCAGTTCGCTTCGCCGCGCTGTCATATCGCCGCCCGAAAACAAACGTTTTTCTTTGTTTCTGCACGCAGTACGGTACGTATACGTATAAAGGTAAGCGTAGTATCCGCAATACCCGTAACGTTTGTAAAGTGCACAAAAGAGTCCGCCAACTTGTCATTAATATAACTGCTGCGAAAGCGTCTGTGAGTGTGTGGTTGCGACGTGCTACAAGTAATGGCGCGCTTTTTGATCATATTCCAAATGGAAGATCAGAGGTGGACATGGATTATACCTAGGTTGGCCTACAAAGATGCCGAAACGATGAGCCAAACGCTGACATCTCTGATCAAGCATTTTTTCTCTACTGTCGCTGATACTGTGTTTATAAGCAATACTGCATGTGACAATATATATATTCGGTAATATGTGACAAAAGACTGGATTATTAGGAAGGTTGCTAATACTAGACATTCAAGAAAAAAGTTTAGAATCAGTTCAAATCTTACAAAACGGCCGGAGGTGTGAGAGAGGCGATGCTCGGTCGTTCTTTCAGTGGCTGAACTGAAAAAGTTACAATTTATACAGTCTTGTACATACCGGTTGTACAGCTCCGTACGCAAGAATCGCAAAACATCTGTTTATCTGATACGTAACTGTCTAAATATTTCGAGCACTAGTCGCATGTCCATACTGCCAACGTCCGGTTTACAACTCATAACGAATACGTATGGTCCGCGAGACAGAAAAGCATCCCAGAAAAACGTTAAAACAGCAAAAACAGAAGCAAAAGCAACGTAAAGTACTGTACGTGCACAGTATGTCACTGCACACGCCGCACATTTCCTAAACGGACAAGCCGTTACGCGCAATAAGATGCCATGAAAGTATACTGATCGGCAAATCCTCGAATCTCCTAAGGTCCAGATCGTCCCAAAAGCTATCTAAGTTGGTCGCTTCGGTTTAAGCTGTTTGTTGTAAACCTTGAACATTCAAGTCAAACAGACGCGAACTATTGCACATTTCCCAGCGTACCTCTGAATACTGTACAGTGTTTGCTCACTGTTTGCACTTACGCCACACGGCATGGTTTGTTGTGTGGAGTCTGTGGACCATCGGCATCCTTGTGATCCCCAGATATATTAAAATCCCACACGATACCGTCGTTGTTCTTGTTCCCTTCATTACCAGCGCAAAACAGTTATATACTGTAATATTAATTTAACAAACCAGACAGACCGGACCGAAGCGCAGTTAATTGTGCCTTTTTTAAGTGATCAAAGCAGTACAGCATCATCGCTATAAAAGATCTATCGCTCTAGGCAGTAACTTATAAGGAACGGCCATACTCCAGTATTTCACCCTGTGAAGCAAACATATATTACTATATATACATTCTCGTACAATTACTGTATTGTAATTTGTATTCTCAACACAGGGGAGCAAAACTTAATATTATTAAGTATTTTCAACGTAACACCGTTTAGGACAGGCATCTGATATCGATAGGAATCATTCGTTATAAAAGATGTTTATTTCACTGTTAGTTTCAACACGTTTTAAGTTGCTGTTTGACTGTTTTGACACATTTACAACGCCGGTGGTATGTTTTCGCGTATCGCATACACTTACATATCTTGTTTATAACTGACTAGGAAAAAGAAATATCTTCGGAACTTCAGAAGACAATTTTAACGAAAAGTGTTTCTGCGTGGATGACGTTTATTTTGAAACTTGAAGGAAATTTCGATGCTAGAAAAGTTCGATATAGATTACTTATTGAGCAAAAAACATGTCGAAACAATGCAAGCCAAAGTTAAAAGTTCTGATCAAGACTTTTACTGTCACTACTACTGGTAGTACAAAGGTATAGTATAATGCGTCGCCAACTGTAATCACGGAGCATAGATCTAAGCGCTGGCCTTGCGTAGTGTGGCCAAAAAAGTTTTTGGAGCATTTAAATTGTTGCTAAGGCCTAAGAAGCTCAGTTTTAGAGTTGACGCATGGTAATGTCCGACGCTTACGAAACCGTAGATATTTACGTGCTGTTGTACGTATTACTGGTTCTGAACATAACGTGTTGAGATGTTGTCGTACCCCTTTGCAGGTTCTCTCTGCATTTATGATTTAGCAGTTCTTGCAGGTACTTATCAAAAGAGAGAACCTCTAGAAAGAACTTTACTGGTTTCATACGCGAAGTGCAATTGCCGCAGTATCCGGAAAAACTTGACTTTGGGCTACGACATTTACTTTCAGTTAACAGATACATTCTGTTATCGTTGACGTTGCCAATAGTAAAGCAACGTATAGAAGGTTTTGGGAAGAGATTCTCGAAATTTACAATTATGGGGAATGCAGACAGCTCGGCTGTATACCAGCCCAGTGAGGTGAAAGTCGCTAGTAGGTACGATCAAACTATTGAATATTCCGTCTACTCGTGGAAATAATTCTTTTGAATGCAAAGGCACACACGTAAAGTAGTCAGACTCGCTTAATTTAAATGGACGCTTGTTGCAGTTCTCGACGCACGAAACCTTCCACTGTATCGCAAACGAAAAAACGGTGAGTCTTGGCGAAACTCTCGTTCAAAGTATAACGGGATCATGACCTTTCCATTTCCGACAGGCACTTATTCGTCGAATACGATTGTTATCTTTTCTATTGGAGATCAAGTGGTTAGGACACTGGAAAGGTCAACAGAAACTGGAAATGCCGTTTATAACCAGACATGGATGTTGTAAGTGCAGGTCTTATATTCGACTTAATAAACGTTGCCAATGGTCTTTTAATACATTTATCGTTTCTCAAAATGGTATCTTACAATTACAGCCAGTTTACAATGCCAGAGCGGAGTCCTCTTGTGCTCCAGATCAAAGACATGGAACTGGGCGTCCTGGGCACCCACGAAATCCCTTTCGAAGACATTCCCTTTTGCTTAAACCGAGAGAGAAAGACCCTCTTCTCCTTCGTTTTTGATCCATCCATCCCGAAGGAGAAGTCGGCAGATGTGAAAATCACTAACACGGAAAAACAATGCGAATTACTACTCAGCGCAAGGATCACGAAACGTTCCTCTCAGTTCTATCCGCTGAAAGAAAGTACCATTTCCTTTCACCCACGCACCAGACGATGGACCATTCACAACTGTACCATCGAGGAAGTGGACTTTATCGATAACGTCCAACAATGGCGCGAGCTCCCATTGGCCAGACGGATGCGAGTGGATTCAGTATTTTATACCGATAGAAAGCGTGGGCGTTTTCGATCATGTTTAAGAATTCGCGAAGAAGACGAAGATGCTGTTGATAGTATGGAATTTATTCTTCCCTCGTCTCCGTATCCAGGGAAGGACATTCCCTTGGGCAACCAGTTCCGTGTGAAAATTACCCCGAATTTGGAAGACTTGGGGTTTGCCAAACGACAATCATTCGTGACCTTTATCCCGGCAGTTGATGAGCAAATAAAGGTGAAAAGTTTGGCGAATATATTATCGGATCTGGACCATAAAGTTGACATTCTCTCACTGTTGAAAGCGACAAAGACCCGTCGACCATATTTCCCAGAGACTACGCCTCTTGTATACGGTGTTCATCCGAATAGAATCCCTGTAAATGAGGACACTGTCATCAGGATTGTTGGGAAAAATTTAGGGCAGACCCGCGACGATTTACAGCATCTTTTCATCTGTGGTATAGATTGTGTGAACGCTGTACGACAATGGTCATCCACTGCCATCACGTGTCGTTTGCGGTGTAATGTGGTGGGCAGGGGCGTGGTGACAGTGTGTACGATTAGCGGGGGCGTTGGCATTTGCGCTGATCTAATTGAGTTTTACGAATTGGACTCTGGGAATCAGCATGGGAATGTTTATGCACTGCTCAAGTTAATGGAGAATGCCAAAGCGTTTGAGGAAGAGATGATGGCGAGGAATGTTCAGCTCATCTCGTCCATTGCCAGTGCGTTGGCGGTTCTGTATTTCCATACTTCCATACTCTTGTTTGTATATTATGCACGAACTTGTCAAAAACATTATACAGAACATGGTTAAAAACGTTCGTATGTAGAGTGTGTATAACATTTGTAATCATATACTTAATTAAAAAATCTCTGGTTTTAAACGAGAATGATAACTTTCCGTTTAGATATAGAATGCAATGATTCTCTTTATACTGGTGCTTATTTTACAGAAACCGACAGTTTACTTGGAGAATGGAAAGCCTACTTACGCAAGCTTCAAGCTGTGTCGATATAATGCAGTTCACAATTGTCAGTGGTTTCGCAGCAGCAAGCAGCGCTGTAGCGGCCAAGGTGGACGCTTTTTGAAAGAGTCAACACTGCATTTATTCTGTTTTGGTTGTTCTACTGCATCCGACACGGCGGCAGTATTTGCGATATTTGGAAGATTGTTCGTTCGGAACGGCAGTTTAAATCAATTTCTATTTTCGAATTTCCTGAGTGAGCAGTATTGAGTGTTGTAGGACAATGTACCTCAAATCAAACTACTGTACTTGAACTCTGATTAATATTGTCTACTGCAACGGTTTTTACGACATGGGCCGCGCAATGACCTCGAGAAAACCAAAACGCTCTAATCTGTTAAATATTTAAACAGATGTCACTTTTCGCACGTGGCTGAAATCTCCGACATCCATCCATAACATTGCGCGCACGCACTGATGACGCACAGTGCACAAACCAAAATGTCAATACTACGAACGACACTGCAACGTTTACCCGTACGGTTCAACCAGAGCACTTTCCAAGTTCAATAAACGACTTGTATTTTGCTTGTAACCAGAGAAGCCATGCTACAGCTAAAGTGTACCCCAAACAAAGCAATGTTTATATCGACTGTTCGATTACGCAACGCCTCCGCTCTGTACAGATCTTTCGCGAATAGAATCACCGTCCATCCAATGCGTACATTTATTCCTACCATTCCTTGCAATGAATGATGAAATGGAAAACGACGACAAATATAGATGCTATTCATCATGAAAGTCTTGTGGAATTTGATATTTCGTGCCAGGCAAAGTCAATTGTTAAGGAAAAGCAATATGGAAAGTCATATAAAACTCCGGGTTCTTCTTTCTCAAGGAAGCTACGTAACGGAAAAAATAGTCACAGAACACTTCTTCCGCTATACTAGCTTAAAATGTCGTCAATAAGCGAAAATGAAACAGTTTGATGTTCAATATTTAATAACAAACAATTTAATATTTTTTCCTATAGCTCAAACTTTCACTAGGTTCAGTTAGCTTGATTACTGGAAAATAAGCGGCTCGAATAAACTGGAGCTACTAATGCACGCATCCAATGAAACTTATTGTACTGGATCAGAGGTACTTAAACCCGACAATTTCCAGAGAATTCTAGACACATTTGGCTAATAGCCTAATACATGCCGTTATTTAGCCAGGGCTGGTAGATTTCACGGTCAGATGGAAAGAAACTCATTTCCAGCAGGAAGCCGGGTATATCGATCGCCGCATCGACGGATGCTTGGATTACATGACTGACGTCACCGCGCTGGAAGAAGATCCCTGGCCTTGGCTGCAGCAGTTCAAAAAGCCGGCACACACACACACAGTCACTCCGGCATTCACTGCGTCGTCTATCGCAGTTTTCCATCCCCCACACATTGCGACGTGTTGTGAACTTGAAAAAGGAAATGCGTTGATTTTTTTTCCTACTCCTCTCGCTCTCGGCTGTTCTCTCCGACGATCCTCTCTGTAAAGCATTTGCATCTTTTGTCAGTGTTTTGTCCAAATCTCAATATCACGCCGCACACACTATCCATCGCAGCAGCTGGCCGAAAAGCTATGGCCAATATGATATTATGCTCGTTGGATGATTTATTGCTCAATATTACCGGGGAACACTGGACAGATTGCCGTTGGGGTTTAGAGTGCTTGTGTTCTGAATTTGGAATGAATTTGTCCATGGTATGAATGCTGGTAAGAATTGGGAAGCGAGACAATGCGACGGCAACAGCAGTTCACGTGCCCTACCTATCTTATTGCCGGTGAGTTGAAGCGTAATTTGTAGGTCCAGTGTTACTGCATTTTTTTATTAACTCGATGTGCAGTACAGCAGGAAGTACGGGATTTGCAAGGTAAACGAACAGGAAATTGCTGCACTATGCATGAAATTGGATTCATTGATAAACAGAGGTTTATGGGCAGTTTACGACGAACACAGGCACAGTGTACGCTATTACTTTGTGGGCCTGTTAGGGGTGCTAACGGAGGATAATTGTCAACCTCGATCTTACATTTCCCTAAATTACATCAAACAAAGTGCTGCATGGTTAAAAAGTAATTCGAAATGCTCCGGAATCGGGTTGCAGTTACTGTAGGTTCACGAAATAGTGAGAGAGTTGTTTTTGCGTTTAATTGCGATTATGAGGATTGGCTCGTATTCGAGGAAACTGAAGCCGTAGTTACTACATCACCTACAGTACGTTAACACGCGATCATAATCCAATATGTATGCGCCTGCTGTTTCATATCGTTTCATGTAGAATACCAGCTGCCGCAACAGATCGAACGCGGCTACATTCATTTATTATGCATTACTTAATTATGGATGGGCACGTGATCCGAAATACGCGGCTTTTCCAACTAAAAACATTAGTAAGTTTAAACTTGATGTTTCCGTCGTGGCAAACCAGACAAATGACAGCGTCCGACGTTGTCGCTCTACGAGTTGCAAAAAATCGATCTTTTACTGCGCATTTGTGGCAGCCGCGCGTTAACGTTAATTACATCATAAAATCAGACCAGATAGATAAACCTCATAATTTATTCACCCAAGCATGCAGGCGAAGGTCAAAAATGCAAAACTATTAAACATGTAGATTTTCTTCCGTACAAAACCACAGCGCCAAGAAACTAGTCAGTATCCGCAATCCGGAAACGATTTACTAGTACGGTACACTACGTTGCAAGCCTGCACACATTCCAAGGTTACCCAGCTGGTTGATGCATCCGATCATCAGGAATTTGTGCGTTAACCCCCCGCAGGCAGCACAGACCCCGAAACGGAAGAAAATCAATACCAGCAGCCAGTCCTTGTAAACCCAGCTGAGAGTGTTTCTTGCGGCAAACTGGGGAGTAGGGTAAAAAAGATCCATAAAGTGTGTTCTTGAAAATGCATTATTAGGTTTACCGGGCTGCTTGTGTACACATACACCCGCCAGCACATCGGCACATATATACAGTATGCACGCCTGGCTGATAAAGCGGAGTTAACGATTACCCGAAAAAACACCGGATTAGGCGCGACAGGACCATTAGGATTACGGCAAAACGTAGGGACGTGATGGCGATGGTAATTGCACAGAAAGGATTATGAAAATATTTTTGTAGTGCATTTATAACATTTGTATGGTAGAGCTGACGGCGTACTGCGTTCACAAAGTCACTTTGTTGCCACTGTACTACGAAAACCAACAATGTGGATTTTCATTGGCGAAGTTACGCAACGACCATTACACATTGATTGTCCAGTAAACTGAGCGAAATGTCATGTAATCAATCCATTTCTAAGTTTCTTATACTCAGGGTCACATGCAACATGCCTGTACTGCATACTCGCAAGCATCGCATAATCATATATTAATGTCATCGTTAATCACGACATTAGGGATCAAATGTCAGTACAACATTAGGAACTTTTAAACACGTCTGACATTTACAAAACCACTACAGAAAGAGAACTAGCAGCCAGAATTTTCCTGCCGCAAGTGTATGACACGGCTTTCTCGCAACATCATTAATTCTTATCAGCCGACAAAAAACCGCGAAGAAACAGACAAAATGAGCGTTTGTCGTGCGCACAGTGAATACGAAAGTTCGTTACATAACATTCTTGTGCAAATCAACACGAAATGGTGTAGTTAAAGAGTTGATGTATGAATTTCCGTTTCCGCCGCTCGGGGTATCGGTCAACTAATCCCAGACAGCCCGCAATCCTTTCCGTCAACTCCGGCCATGAATCCACAAACTGTGACCTTTGGATTGAATCAGGTGTATTTACCTTCCACCCTCGCTCCATTGTCTGCATAACGTCCTTTTGAACATTTTCCAAAACGGAACTTTCCACTTTTTTTGTGTTTTTGAATGGAGAATGAACGATCGATCACGACGAAGGGCGGCTACAGTTACATAACTCCCCTAGCGCGTATTAGACAAAGTAACCTTGGACCATCTCTTAGCGT
>JAQGAU010001127.1:0-21255 GCA_034698045.1 Paramacrobiotus richtersi | reverse complement strand
TGACAACACGGTTTCCGTTAAAATCATGTGAATTTCTGCAGCAAAGAGGTCGGACATTGGCCTACGCATTATTTGCGCCTGTACGCTGATACGTGTTAATTTCCCGGGCCAATTTTCCCGTACCGTGCACATATTCTACATACCGTATGGGTGATTTGTGGAAATGCTTTTGTTGGTTCTTGTAATGCCCCGTGTACAACCTTTGCCAACAGTAACGGGATGTATTGTGTTATGCGTTTGCGTCTCTCTCCACCCCCGCTTCCCATTCGCTATAACAATTGTGTACCTCGCAAAGCGTTGTCGGGAAACGCGCTAATGTCCTATTTCTCGCAGCTATTTGAAATGCGGTATCTGTTTTGTATCAGTCTAATTCTTTGCACCACATTTGCCAAGCAGAATCAACGTGCAAGCGCTCGGTCAGTTCTTTCTGTGACACAAATTCAAGACCTCGAAAACGAACAAAAACACATCGGGAATCCCTTCTTCCTCTTTGCACTGTACATCAAAAGTGCTAAGTAAGCATGGCTTTTCCGCTTGAAACCTTTTTTATTCTAATGAAATCCCATACGTGCAAAAATATGTCTCATCGATCTTTTTGTTCGCAGATAATCTTTCGCAACAATGCTTCTGTTTTAACTGGGTCACCAACAGGGCAATTTTCAACACAATAAAAATGAGTAAAGTTAAGCGCTGATTTCGGTAATTGTCGACCAGAATCTGCCTAGTGATCCATTTGTTAATCCATTAATCCATGCTTCAGGTGGCTTTTACTAAAATCCTTTTAGTGATGTCAGCTTTGCCGAGTGCCTAATACCGGTTGATGCAACCCGCGCCACAGGCACGGCTCGAACAGTAGCGGTTGCCATGTTTTGAACAATTGTGAACTCGAGAGTGCCAGTTGTCCACAGTGTCATAGGTTTGCGCAGACTGCATTTCGCGTACGGTATAGGCGGAAGAATGCTTCTTGATTTATGCACGACGATTTCCTGAAAATAGCATTGTGCTATAATGGTGCTCTGCTTGGTTGATTAGTACCGTCTGCGTTAACCTTGTTTCGTTTTAGCTCAGATCAACGTCATGAAAATGAATTCCTCACAAACCTTGTTCTGTGCTAAAATGTCGCATTCGTCTTGGGACTTACCGGCTGCTCGTGACGCGCATAAGCGACATCTTTGATGCTTAAGACTCTTACAGGCAATCGCTCTGTCAAATGCGCACGGGATCTGCATGTTCTGATTCGATAGCATATTGTTCAACAGCCTGTCTTCCAAATTAAAACGGTTTTGTCGTGGTATCGGCGGTAATGCCTGCCAACAGTGAACAGAATATGAGCAGCGTTTGTCAACTTTATTTTTGATGATTTCCGTGTTTCGATGCTTGTGCCATCCAAAAAAGCCCGCGGCTGCACGAACACACCGGATCCCCAATTTTGGTAGAAGTCAGAACGTGCTTTTTGATTTTCAGGCTCACATTCTGCCCTCGGTTGCAGTTTCCGGCATCATCGCGTAAGTTACTTCATCATATATATAGTTGATGCCGACAGCGAAAACTGTAACTGATTTGCCGGAAATCAAAAATATTTAGCTTTGTCCTTTATGTATAGACTAGAAAAATTGTGACCGAAACTACTCTAGCTCTCAGATCTGTATGCGCCACGAATACGTAAATGTCAGTGTTTGCTTGGCTTAGACCATGAAGACTTTATGACTTTCTTACCGTAAAACCAGACCAGTCACAAACTAAAGCAAAGCTCGCCCTAACGATCGAGGTCGAAGTAAAATACGGCAGGTGTCATGTTCATAATTTCAAGTGTCATAATTTCTAGTGCCACTGCAGTGTTCGGTAAATGCGACCAGCAATCGTCGTACCGTATTCTTAACGAGACGAAAAGACGTATCTACAGTGTTTTTCGGGGCGTTTTGTTCTGATACATTGTCAGGTGACTTTTGCTTGAACCTCACCTCATGGAATATTTGCCTGTTCGGACCTTTACTAGCAACATTCTAGAGTATCGATGAATGTCCTTTCGAATTTCGTGTCGATCACTTCATCAGCCCCTTCTGGGGGTTTTGCTATTTCGAGAAATGTGTGGAGAAAGGAAAACCCCCATGCTGTCGGTATTCTACCACGTACCGTATATCTTCCATTATTTGCAGCAGTGTTTCCACTGCTGCCGTAGGAAACTTGATTTTCATTAAGATAATAGTGTCTCGATAACACGGACAAGGACCCTGCAACAGAATGACCCTGTTTCGCTCGTGCAAAATCAGCCTTACCCATATCGCGCTACATGTGTCCCTTGTATTCATAATAATGAGAATTGTGGGCAGGGCAATTCTGATACAATAATGTGGTACTGCGTCGGCGTTGGCAGATTTCGACAAAACATTTTACTCACGTGCTCAGCAATTTCTATTACTGCAAAGGCTGGTATGATACATTTTGTACTCTGCATGAGAAAACGCACTATCACTATAAAAGTCAAAATTTGCTGCATATCAGCGGTCAGAAGGGGCAGCCGCGCAAGAGTGATTGTTTTGATTTCTGAGTTTTGTTTAGCAGGTTTTTTTTTCATCTATATCTGAACACTCGGTATAAAAAAATCTCCGAAATCTAATTCATTACTGTAAAAGTATGTTGCGTCTACACCGGATAATTTAACGGTGTATAACATATTCCAGTACACCATGCGAAGTGCTCGAATGCTACTTATGAGGTCACATTTCAGTTGCTCAGTGCCTCTTCTTTTTTTGTTAGCACAGCTGTCTTAAATACTTCCATAATTTGCTTATGTTGCAGAACGACAGATAAGCGACGTTCCCAGTCTGATTAAGGCGACTACTGACTAGGTAAGCGAACTATTTCTTCACGTCGGCGTACTGGATTTGGTTCAATGGAAAGAAACATCGTACGTAAAACGAGTGACTTTAAAGCGTGATGTTGTCGCACATCTAGTTGGGGGAGGCGTAGGTTGGACTAACAATGCATAAACCACATCGGAATTAGGCCTAATTCCGTAGATCTGAATTCTTAGGAATTCAGATCTAAGGACGCAGGAAGCTTAAAACATCACATGAACATACAATTATTGATGTCATCTCCGAAAACGTGCCTTTTCCAGTTGTTTGGCAGCGCAGGCACATGCAGAAATTCCTATTGTTCCCGGCTCAAGAAAAAGGAATGTCAATCCTTTTTGCGCAAAATTCAACAATGGGCACTTGGATGTAGCTATAGAATGGATCCATTGGAACGTCACATGACAATCAATAAAACTGTTATTATTATCTTAATTCGCCATTGTGCAGCATTAGTGTTGATGCTTACGCTTACAGTTCTCTTGAGGCTGGATCACCAACGTATGTATTAGGTAGAGCCAGGATATGTCATTGTTAAGTTAATTATTAACGGTTTAATAGAACACACACAACTGACGATTGTTTACGAGATCCTCGCCGAGCAACATGTCATAGAAAGTTACCAATTAATATGTCCCTATCTTGATTGCTTTTGACGGTTCAGTGTCAAGGTATTTGTTTGAATATTCCAGACAACTGTAACAACAACAGTAGTATCATAGAGACGCAGATCATCATCCCCATTTTACTCCACTTACTGTATGCTTATACTTCTCTACAGTGAGACCATTGTTTTTATCTGCGGTTGCAGTTCGGACGGACTCGGAAGTTGACGGACAGACGGACCGACGGATCCAGTCATCCATCCAATTCTGCAGGTAATGATAGTTTATTTGTATCTTGTCGCATTATTTAAGTGCTGCGCTAGTTCTCAGGTAAATATTATATTCATCAGCATGCGCAAGGTGCAGTTTGCGATTGAAATACTGTAGAGACTGTATGAAAAAAATTCATTACGTAAATACAAACCTGAATGGAATTGGCCAGGAAATCTCCTTTACATGCATGTACGAGTATGGAAAAACTTTACAACCCACCCAGTAGATCTTGATGCGAAATTAAAGTTTACCAACCACCCACACAGCATCAATAGAGTTTTTTGTGAGCATCCTAAATCAGCTTTCAAAAATAATGTGCAACGGTGCTGCTGATACAAAGTTATTGATGGCCAAAGCTAGTCATTATCCTTATAGAAGATAGATAGTTTCAAAAGCGTCAACTATAGGATGTATTCCGATTACAGCTTAGTAGTAGACCCATAGTTCTTCATCAAGAGCGGCAATTCAGCATTGTATAGGAAGAAATTTCTCGTGTGTCACGGTTTTATCCAGTACGGAACTTCCATTATTAAAGCTAATATTTTAAGGTCAACGGAATGAGCGAAGTTACATTTTGAATGTTAATGCTATTATCGCATGATCATGCTAACGTAGGCCACTGATTCCGCAATTTCTAGTTCGTTCTTATTCAAAATGCACCACTGGAAGCAAAATTACGTATATACTGTCATGCCTACTTTCTAGATATGTGCAGGCTGATTGTCGTGGTAGCCGGAAGTTTTATGTGCTATCAAACCAAATTAGGTTTGTCAAGGTTGTCGATGATGACAGGCAAACCAAAAATTCGAAAAGTTTTTGCATAATGAGAACCGACAGTCCGAGGTTACGTAGTTTGTTGTTCGTTAGCTGTGCTGACGCTACTAGGAAACGGTAGATCAGTGAGATGCGTAGTTGACAAACTCCAAATATTATTCTATGATCCAACGCAGAAGCAGCGCAGTCCATTTAATTCCAAAAATCCTTGATATCAACAAATGTGTATATCAATGCAGTTTTATATGGACCTGATCGTGGAGCAGTATCGAATATGGTCTGCAAACACGATGCGCTGTTATGTTATGATTTTGATTTGAAATCGTCTCAGTTGTATCAAATCGTTGACAGATTTGCTAACTAACATTCTTTAGCAGCTCAAGCTGTCAAATATTATTTAAGCTTTTCGTATCGTGGTATTGCATACGCCGTTTCATTAATTCGCCTATGTTTCAGCACTCTTTATTCCACTAATCCAGTCGCAAAAATGGCTAATCAATCGACGACAGTGACTAACATCAGCCTTATTCTAAACGTAACGGAAGACGAAGCGCCACAGCCTGGGTATTATCCAAACGCACAACCAGTCGGCATCATAATCCTTTTGTTCTGCATCGCAACGGTAATCGCCAACGCCATCCTCATACTGTCCTATTTCAAATCCCCAAATCTCCACACCCGGTTTAACGTGTATATCCTGAACCTATCGATTGGCGATTTGATCCACGCTGCGGGCAGTGGCTGGGCTAACATGGAGCTGTTCTATAGCAATGGCTGGCACATGGGAAAAACAGCATGCACTGTGTACATTTATGTGTACTATAGCTCCAGTTTGTTCTTGTTCCACATGCACCTTCTCATCAGCATCAATCGTCTATGGGCAGTGACATCACCGCTTACGTACAAACAATATCACAGCAAGAAACTAGCGGTGATAAGCTGCATGGCGTTGTGGTTGTACGCTCAAGCGTGGGTACTACCGGGAGTGATTCCTGATGCCCTGTACTATCGGGAAGACACTACTGCAGATTGTGCGTTTAACAGCATGGCCCAGCCGGGTTGGTCCTTGTGGTGCAGCTATATCGGCTACGATGTTCCCATTGTCTTGATCATTGTGATCTATCCGGTGATTTGTTGGAAGTTCTGGCAACACCGAAACGGTTACCTCAGGAGGAAATTTCAGCCACGGGTTGTACCTGGCGGAAAACCTTCAGGACTACCATCAGGGATCTCGCGATCCCACGGTAATGCGATAATTAAGCAATGATTGTTTCAGGAATATTGAAAAAATAGTTGATCAAATATTTTAATACCTGCTTTATTTTAAAAAATTATGATAAAAAATTGCTGATGAAGATTTGAACTTTAGGCTTACCAACTATCCGGGTAGCGTGTTTGCTAAATGCATAAGCCAATATTAATACAGCAGCGGTAATATGTTTTCTTTAGGTGGAGATACAGCTGTATCGGGAAAGACCTCAGAGCCGCCGCGGTCTTTCGTTGACCCACAAGTTATGCATACGGTCAAATCACAGAACGATACACCGTTGAAAGCAAGCCATCATCGTCCGCAAAACCCCAGCAAGGTGTTCCATTTCAAGATCATCTCGTGCTTAGTACTCGGCGTGATCGTCTGTTGGGTGCCGCTCTGCAGCTTGTTCATTGTATATACTGTCGCCCCTGAATACGGAACTTTACCATACCTTGCAGTGAGCAGTGTACTTTACTACTTCAATCCTTTGCTTAATCCGATCATTTATCCACTAACTTCTAATGAGTGGCGCGTGGCTTTTCGAAAAACACTTGGACTGAAAACCTAGGTTGATCGGCTCGTGCACATCTGTACATACACATCTCTACACTCGCTACATATCTTTTTGAAACCATGTTGGGCTGTCAATCAGCGGACTGGATTAGGTTCCTGGAGGAACGGATGGCCATAGGTCGCTCAACACTGACTCAACACAGCGAGCCAAAGAAAGTTATGGGTATTAGTTACGTGAACCAACGATCCACTGAGTGTTCCAGAATGTGTCAAGTCCCAAACACCGAAAACTTTATTGTGTACATGTCTGCTTTTTCGGATGCAGTCTAGAACGACCGTTCGTATTGTATACATTTGATATGCCACGTTTCGCTCTTTCTTGCCATTATTCTTATATTATTTCTTTTCGTATTATACGCGGGTCGCCCAAATGGCCCTCAAATGGGTGGCGTCATTTCATGTTTCATATCGTACATTTCGTAATTCGTCTCCTGTTACATATGGTTCCATTTTGTCTCTATGTGGATCTCCTGCATCAGCTTCATGTGGTCTAGCGCGTTGCATGCGTAATGTGTTTGTAACTTTCTTACAACGATAAATACCATATTCCCGAGCCCATTTGTACGGGGATAGTAACAAAAAAAGCAGAAAAGGGATCTTCACAAAGTGTGAGGTCATTCGTTCCACTGCATCAGAGGACGCCATATCTGCGCATACCTAAATTACACGAAAATCGTTTCGGCCACCTGCAATGTAAACCACGTAAAGGCGTCATGTTAGCGCAAATATACCACCTGTACCGATCAGTTAAATAATTTTGAACGTGGCGACTAACGGGCCATTTTATTGTTGTAGCAGTATAAATAATAAATAACATTAAATAAAAATTTCTATATCTTTAACTTGACATTCGTAGTCTTTGTGTGCGAGAATCCAAGCGTTTTCGGTTGTGCTGGTATGCTGTCCCGACCACATGTTTTTGCTATAAATCAGTTCAAATAATATATGCTAATTTCTCCGCATCGACTGCTGTCGAACATAAAACTGACCAAATTTAGAAACAAACCAACGGGTAAGCAGATTTATATACGTCTTGGTATTCAGCGAGTCTACCCACTGCATATTATTGGGCAAGAAACGCCGGTCGTACTCCTACCGGCTCCCCGACATAAGTTTTAGAAAGTCCCTTCTGTCGGCGCGCGCTCCTGGCTCCCCGACATAACGTCCCTGGCTACCAATCTGGAAGTCGCGGGACGTTTTTCTTCATAGTTCTGTTCGTCCTCTGGACATTTTGTCTACAGGACCGGAAGTCGCGGGACGTATTTTCCCTTAGGACTATATGTCCCCAGAACGTTTTGTCCACGGGACCGGATGTCGCGGGACGTTTTGTCCTCGGGACGTTTTAGAAAGTCCCTTCTGTCGGCGCGCGCTCCTACCTGGAGGGGCGTTACTTGTTTCGAACCGCTCGGTTTTGAGACCTTCGGTGCGTGGGGACCATCGGCTATTTCCCTGATTAAAGAAATAGCAAACCGGCTCAAGGAGAACACAGGCGAACGGCGATCTCACGAGTACCTAAGACAACGGCTCTCTCTGGAGATTCAACGCGGCAATGCGGCATCTGTCGTCGGTACAGTCGACGGAGGGGAACGTTTAGATGAAATTTATTTGTTGTGATTTTTTTTTGTCGTGGCAACAGTGCCACGACCAACTAACAATGTTGTCAAACCGTTGCAGCAATTATTGAAGAAGAATGAGAAAGAAAAAAAATTGGGCAAGGAGTAGAGGCAGTGGCAAACGATACGTCTACCACTAGCGACAACAACAAATCAGTCATCAGTAAATGTTGTAAACCGGCAACGATTAGCTTTGTTGTAGATTTCTACATGAAGGGCGTGTTTCTTTAACCTACCTTTAAGACAACTTCCAGAGTCCTACGCTGGTCGATGCTGTTTATAATTGGTGTTTCCTGGTGAGGATGCGTGAAATGTGCTGACTCCTGGTTTTGTGGGCAGGCAGGTAATTGTCTCCTGAAAGACATGCTAATTAGCAGAATTTAGCTAACACGTTGACATTTCCTGACTTCCGCTAAGGGAGATAGGATAACACTATTAATTATACCCTTGACCTTTACCATATGTACTTCCGTTCATGCAGTCCAGATTACGTTCTACTTTTGGCTTTATCGGCGACTGTATTGATGTTTTACGCGGCCGAAACAATTTGTGAGAATAGCACCTTGCATCCAGTGTCCAGGTTCAGTCCGAATCCGCACTAATGTGACATCCGTCAACTGCAGTCCGACGTGGTACATTATTCGCTCCAGCCAGAAACATTGCCTTCAACATGGCAAACATATCATCGAATCTTACTGAGCATGAGATAAGTAACGCTACAGAAACCCAACCTGAAGAAGGAGGATATTATCCCTACGCAAAACCTGTCGGAGTCTTAATTCTCCTGTCCTGTATCGCAACAGTAATCGCTAACACCATCCTGATAATGTCATATTTTAAGTCCCCTAACCTTCACACCCCTTTTAACCTTTACATCCTTAATCTGTCATTTGGAGATTTCATACAAGCTTCTGGAATTGGATGGGCCAAACTGGGGCTGTACTACAACAACGGCTGGCGGCTTGGAAAAACCGCATGTACAGTACACATCTATTTGGACTGGGTTAGTGGTATGTTCCTTTTCCACGTGCATCTTCTTATCAGCATTAACCGGCTATGGGCAATCACATCACCGCTTACTTACAAACAATATCACAGCAAAAAACTGGCGGTGCTAAGTTGCATAGCTCTGTGGTTGTACGCTCATGCTTGGATACTGCCAGCCCTGATTCCAGATGTCCTGTATTATCGGGAAGACACTGGTCTTGATTGCTCGCTTAACAGCACGGCCCAGCCGGGTTGGACATTGTGGTGCAGCTATATCGGCTACAGTGCTCCCATTGCCCTAATCATTGTGATCTATCCGGTGATCTGTTGGAAGTTCCGGCAGCACCAAAATGGCTATCTCAGAAGGAAATTAAAGTCACGCGTTACACCTAGCCAAAAACCAACCGTATTACCATCAGGACTCTCGGGATCCAACGGTAATACGATAAGCTAAGATAGCTTTAGGGACGCTGGAAAAAAGGGAAAATTAAACCTCTTTAAATAAAGCTGTTTTTTTAAGGATCATAAAAATGTCGAACTATCTGTATAAGAGTACAACAGCGATGATGACATTTTCTTTTCTTTAGGTGCAGATACAGCTGCAGCGGGAAAGACCTCAGAGCCGGTTCGGTCTTTCGTCGACCCACTGGTTTCGCATAAGGTCACATCACAGCTCGATTCTCCATCAAAACAAAACCGTCATCGTACGCAGAATCCTAGCAAGGTGTTCCATTTTAAGATCATCTCATGCTTAGTGGTTGGTGTGATCGTCTGTTGGGTGCCGTTCATCAGCTTGTCCATTGTCTATTCTGTCAGCCTTGATGATGGAACCCTACCATACCTTGTCGGGAGCAGTGTCCTGTATTACTTTAATCCTCTGCTTAATCCGATCATTTATCCACTTACGTCTCACGCATGGCGTGTGGCTTTTCGTCAAACACTTGGAATGAAAGCCTAAGTTGATAAGCTCGTACTGCACATCTTTTTGGCGCCATATTTGGCTGCTAATCAGCGGACTGGACTAGGTCCGGCCTGGAGGAACTGGATTACCATAAGTCTATGAACATCGCAGCAACACACAGAGAAGAAGAAACTTATAGGGATCAGTTAATCTAACGTTTCACTGATCGCTTTTGAATGTCTTAAAACCCCATTTTATTGCGTTTGCTTTTCGGATCCCTTGTAGAACGTTTCTTCTTGGTACCGTTTTTCGTCACGATGCATGCATTAATGATATCTCCCGCTTCGTTCCCATTCTCTTCATGTCATGCGCGGATTGCCCATGTGGTGCTTCAATGGGTGGCGTGGTTTCATATTATGCATTTCGTATTTCTCACATATCATTTCCTGTTTCCTGTCATCCCATTTTGGCCCGTTAACTTGTGTGGTTAGCGAAGAGTCAGGGAAGAAGAAGAGGAGGTAGCATTTATCTTCGTATGTTCTGGCAGGTCACTATTGTATACTTTTCACTTGGTCAAGCATAATTCAAAAGATCGTCAAAACACCTATCATTTTTATGAGAATGTAAAACTTTTGCGCTGGAATCGCACAGCCCAGTGGTCAACAGTTTCCGACTCCCATAGACTTCTATGGTACAACAACTAGGTAGTGGGAAAACGGTTCGCTTCCTCAAATGAGCACGATTCTGGGATCCCGAATATACCCAACAAAGAGAATATAAGTGCTGTCATCATAATCAACCCATAACATTTTTTCTTCGTTGTCCTGGTGGTGGGATTTTTCGAGCTCCAACAAGAACGGGCTGCAAGCGACAGTAGTTTTCGGAAATCGGTGGTTTCATTTTTCTACCGTTCTTCATCAGACTCAACTGTCACAAACTTTACTTTATATTGTTGCACACAGAGATAAAGAGTAGGAAACTTTTTTGGAAGGATGTGTATTCAGTGTTCGACGCGCACCACGGAAACGATGAAAGATGCTTGCTTATTGCCCTAACATGCCGTAATTAGGCGAGCACATAGTTATCTCCAGAAAGACATGCCAATTTGGCATGTCTTGCTACTCATATTTACTATTTAGCCGAAATCTTGCTACTCGGCACTGCCAAGTAGCAAGATTTCGCCTAACCCGTCGCTGTTTCCTAACTCACGCAGCGGGAGATAGAACAACATAATTAACTTTTCCTTTACTTGTTAACCTTTAACATCTGTACTTCCGTTCATGCAGTTCAGATTACGTCCTACTTTTAGCCAGCTGGGATATCACATCTGGTGAAAGTTATCCGCAAAATCATTCTTGTTCTACGCGGCCAAAAATCATTGCGAAAGTAGCACCGTGATTCCGGTGTTTGGGTTAAAAAAAGTCTGAATCCGCATTAATATTGACATCCGTCAAGTTCAGCACCACTTCGAACATTATTCGCTCTAGCCAGAAACATTGTTTTCAATATTATGGCAAACATGTCATCGAATCTTACTGAGATGAGTAACGCTACAGAGTCCCAAGCTGAAGAAGCAGGATATTATCCCTATGCAAAACCTGTCGGCATCCTAATTCTCCTGTCCTGTATCGCAACAGTAATCGCCAACACCATCCTGATAATATCATACCATAAATCTCCGAATCTTCACACCCCTTTTAACCTTTACATACTTAATCTTTCATTCGGGGATTTGATACAAGCTTCGGGCATTGGATGGGCCAAAATGGAGCTCTACTACAACAACGGCTGGCAACTTGGAAAAGCCGCATGTACAGTTCACGTCTATGTGGACTGGGTCAGTAGTTTGTTCCTTTTCCACATGCATCTTCTTATCAGCATTAACCGACTATGGGCAGTCACATCACCGCTTACTTATAAACAGTATCACAGCAAAAAACTAGCGGGGATAAGTTGTATAGCTCTGTGTTTGTACGCTCATGCTTGGATACTGCCCGCACTGATTCCAGATGTCCTATATTATCGGGAAAACACAAGTCTGGATTGTGCGATTAACAGCACGGCGCAGCCGGGTTGGAGCTTGTGGTGCAGCTATATCGGCTACCAAGTTCCCATTGGCTTAATTATTGTGATCTATCCGGTGATCTGTTGGAAGTTCTGGCAGCACCGAAATGGTTATCTCAAAAGGAAATTTCAGGCACGCGTTACACCTAGCCAAAAACCAACCGGATTACCGTCAGGGCTTTCGGGATCCCACGGTAATACGATAAGCTACGAGTACTTTAGGAATGCTGAAAAAATATAGTGAATTAAATTTTTTTAAATAACTATTTTTTTAAGGTTTCCTAAAATTTCGTACTGTCTGTATAAGTGTACAACAGCGATGATGACATTTTATCTAGGTGCAGATACAGCTGCAGGGGGAAAGACCTTAGAGCCGCCTCCGTCTTTCGTCGACCCACAGGTTACGCATACAGTTACTACACGGGCCGATGCACCATCAAAACGCATTCGTCATCGAACGCAAAATCCTAGCAAGGTGTTCCATTTTAAGATCATCTCATGCTTAGTGCTCGGTGTGATCGTCTGTTGGGTGCCGTTCTGCAGCTTTTCCATTGAATATTCTGTCAACGCTGATGATGGAACCCTGCCATACCTTGTAGGGAGCAGTGTACTATATTACTTTAATCCTTTGCTTAATCCGATTATTTATCCACTAACATCTCACGCTTGGCGGGTGGCTTTTCGAAAAACAATTGGAATGAAAGCTTAAATTGATCACCTCGTATAACACATCTTTTTGGCACTACACCGGACTCGTAACCACCGGACTGGATCAGGTCTCTGGTGGAATGAATCACCAACTTCGAAGCAACATAGAGGAAAAGAAAATTATGAGGATCACTCAATCCAATGCTCCACTGAATGTTTCGGAATGTGTGACACCGAAAGTTTTTATTGTGTCTGTTTTTCGGATTCAGCAAAAAACATCTCTTCTGGGTGCCGTATATCTGGATCGAAAATTATTCATGATTGCACACAACTGCTATTTCACGCTTAATCCCTATTATTTTTTATCGTACGTATATACGCGGGTTGTACCGCATAGAAGTACAAATTTTTGGATTCTGTCTTTGACGTGCTTCTTAATTTTAGCAACGTTCGATTACATTTTGAGCCTGCAATTAATGTTTGAAACTGCAATTTTGTAGCTTTTACCCGCGCGGCCTTTGCTTATGTAGTGGGCATTTGCCAAATAAAGTGAAAAATTTTGAGCCTTACGTTTTCACCATCTCTTTGCGGCTATCGATTACTCTACCATTTCCTGTTATGGCAGTCGATAGTCCATTAAAAGGTGGCCATCGATAGTATTTGTGATGTTATTGTAATTACTGTATTATTTCCAACTTCCGTATTACTTGTAATTGTTATGTGTTTGTGCCATGACAGTTTCTTTAACATGATTGCTTTTCCGTATTCGGGATAATACTTGAGAAAATACTCTGTGTTTCCTGAATCAGTAAAAAATACCACGCTCTAAACACAGCCCAAAGTGTGGGTCCAAAATTATCACTTCCACGGCCTGAGCTAAATCGCACCGTATCTGTACATACAGCATGACCACGTCATTTTGAGTGCGCTGCTCTCGACCCCCCAAAGTCCTGCACTTCTCTTATCGATCTAATCTGAATATCCATATAATTTAGTATCTTTTAAGGAAGGCAGAATACTCGGTTTCTTCACGTGACCACTACAGTTTACAGAATTTTATTCGAACAACACCACCAGCAGAAAATCACCGTTGCTTTGAACTGTTTCACATGTAAGTTTTGACTTTTGCTGATGTGATGCTGGCACAATCCGCCTTTGAACCGATACTGCTTTCTTCATAATTCATTTATATTATCTCGCATCGACAAAACTTTCCCTAAACTCCGCTCCACTGGATGCACCGGCGCTTTCTTCTGTCGCAGGTTTTAACATAGCAGCCAATGGGAGTTGAAATTTAATGCGTCGGCTTCGCGAATTCAGATGACAAAGGTAGATCGTTTTGATATAAACGAAGGCTCACACTTATGCTCAGCTGAGTGAACTTAGCACCGGAAAACGTTCTGGGTGCGTTTCTCCAGCTGTGTTTATACGACCGCCAAAAACAGCTCCAACCTGTGCAGCTCAAACAGGAATGTGCAAAGCCAGAAAATAAGAAACTGTAGTATCTTACGCCTGCTAAACAGAGGACAAAAGGTTGCATTGTAGGGAAGAGCGGACGACCAGCCCAAAGCCTGCACAGAATGGAACAAGACCCTAGTAAATGCTGTTGACCCCAGATTGTGTCTGTCGACAAACACATGGACACCACTAAACGCATTTTCTTGAGTTACGGAAATGGCATACCCAGTTGCAATGGTTCAGGCCGAATGGTCATTGCGAAATGTGAGGCGGGCAAATAAAAAATTCTAGGTACGTAATCTGCAGACATTTAACAGACGATAGTATGTCATGCAGCAACAGTTGAAAATTAAACTAGTACAAAGACCATGCAGTTCCAGTTTGACAGGCAAACCTTAAGAAAATTGTTAAAAAGAGAAAGAAGCCGAGAAAAAATAGAAAAGCTACCCTCTATTGTTGAATACGGCATTCTGCACAAAACTATAGAGCGCTCATAGAAAATCTTTATGCGCTTCTGAAAAAATGCGGTTTTGTTCACCGGAAGTAGAATTTGTACGCACAAGACTCAGTATATTCATAATATCCAAAATATTGCTTATTAGTTTTATAAGCAGATGATTCTGCTATCTTCGCGAATTTTTAGACCATTTTTCAAGTTACAGCCCTTGATGGGTGGAGGGACATTTTAGTCGGCTAGTAATACGTTTCGACTCAACAATCTTCTTTTCCGTAACAGCCTCTACAGCTTCTTCAAAACTCGGAGCCCTAAGCAGGTCAAGTCTTCCTTTGTGTGACTCGCCAAGTCTGGGGCAACAGCGTCGAATGACTGGAGAACAATCTCGAGCTTTTAGTGTTTTTTGTTTACAAACAGTTCACAATTATTAAGGTTTAACTCAATTCCAACAGATCTGCCAAATTCTAGTACGGTCAGCAGCTCGGATAAAACAGTTTCTGGTGATCCTCCTAACGTACCATCATCCAAACGCCAAAAGACAAACGACTGAAGCTTTCGTGGAAGCTTTATTGGCTAAATGAAACGATAATGGGACCATTGGATCTCCCTGATGTGCACCTGTTTCAGACAGAAGAATATGCTCCTA
Organism: Paramacrobiotus richtersi; assembly: GCA_034698045.1. Lineage (NCBI taxonomy): Eukaryota > Metazoa > Tardigrada > Eutardigrada > Parachela > Macrobiotidae > Paramacrobiotus > Paramacrobiotus richtersi. The sequence continues at coordinate 6,152 of JAQGAU010001127.1, read as the reverse complement.
AATCCCAAAGATCAATATCTTTGGGCCTAGAATGTGCCGAAGATGCTGGCACGTAATCCATTTAGCAGGATTTGGCTAACTTGTCGGTATTTTTTGACTTACGCAGCGGGAGATAGGGCAAGGCTATTAATTTTACCATTAACCTTTAGCATATGTACTTCCACTCATGCAGTTCAGATTACGTTCTACTATCAGCCAGCTGGGTTCACACATCTGGTGAGATTTATCCGCAACACTATTCCTGTTCTACGCGGCTGAGAAACCTTGTGAAAATAGTAAACTGAATCCAATGTCTAGGTCAAGTCTGAATCTGCATTTAATGTGACATACGTCAACTACAGTACCACGTAGTAGATTATTCCTTAAAGCCAGAAGCCCTGTTTTCGTCAAAGCAGACATGTCATAAAACCTTACGGAGATAAGTAACGCAACAGAAATCCAAGCAGGATATTATCCCTATGCAAAACCTGTTGGCATCCTACTTCTAATATCCTGCGTCGGAACCGTAATCGCTAACACCATCCTGATAACAGCATATCACAAGTCCCCTAATCTTCACACCCCATTTAACCTTTACATCCTTAATCTTTCATTCGGAGATCTGATGCAAGCGGCTGGCATTGGATGGGACAAAATGGCGCTGTACTACACCAATGGTTGGCAACTTGGAGAAACCGCATGTACAGTTCACATCTATATGGACTGGGTCAGTAGTATATTCATTTTCCACATGCATCTTCTTATCAGCATTAACCGACTATGGGCAATCACATCACCGCTTACTTATAAACACTATCACAACAAAAAAACTATCGGTAGTAAGTTGTATAGTTTTGTGGTTGTACGCTCATGCTTGGTTGATGTATGGGCAGATTCCAGACGCCCTGTATTATCGGGAAGACACTGGTCTTGATTGTGCGGTTAATAGTACGGCTCAGCCGGGCTATTCGTTGTGGTCCATCTATATAGGCTACGATGTTCCCATTCTCTGGATCATTGTCATCTATCCGATGATCTATTGGAAGTTCTGGCAGCAGCGAAAGGACTATCTCAAGAGGAAATTCCAGTCATGCGTTACACCTAGCCAAAATCAGCCCGGATTACCATCAGCACTCTTGCGATCGCAAGGTAATACTATAAGCAACGATACGATACTAAGTTAGGATGCTGAAAAGAACCGCTTTAAATAACTCCTTTTTAAATGAGCATGAAATTTTGAACCAGAAGAAGAGTACAGCAGCGACGATATGATCTTTTCTTTAGGTGCAGATACAGCTGTATCGGGAAAGACCTTAGAGGCGCCTCGCTCTTTCGTCGACCCACACGTTGGGTATAAAGTCACATCACAGGCCGATCCACCATGCCCTCAGCGTCCGCAAAATCCCAGCAGTGTGTTCCATTTCAAGATCATCTCATGCTTAGTACTCGGTGTGATCGTCTGTTGGGTGCCGCTTTGCAGTTTATTCATTGTCTATACAGACTATACTGTAAGCCCAGATGATGCAATCCTACCATACCTTGTATGGAGCAGCGTACTGTTTTACTTACTTCAATCCCTTACTTAATCCGATCATTTATTTACTAACGTCTCACCAGTGGCGGGTGGTTTTTCGAAAAACTCTTGTACTGAAAGCGTAGTTATGGTGATCAGTTCCACTCCCCCAAAACTATCCTCGCCATATGTTAATTACCGGATAGGATTAGGTCCCTGATAAGACCGGGTGACCATTGGTCAATCACATCCGAAGCAACACAAACAGAAGAAGAATGTTATGCGTATCAGTTACTCCAACTATCCACTGACCATGTGTGTTTCTGAATGTGTTTAGTTTTAAAAGCCGAAAGTTTTTATTGTGTGTGCTTTTCAGTGTTTCTTGGCACCGTTTTATAGGCCGGAAATCATGATTGCGTACATAATGTATGATACATTTGATATTTTACGGTTCACTTCTTTTACTTTTCGTGTCATATCGTTTCGGCCCTTTCGGGTATCTTTTCGTATTTTTCATACATTGTTTCCTGTTTCATATGATTCCATATTGTGCCGAAAAACTTTTGTGGTTATCTTGCATGTGGTCTATTTCGTTGCATGTGTTTCTTACGAGTTTACCTTGTACATTGTAAATACATAAACAGCAGGTGCACCGCATAGTAGCAACTCGATTACCGATCACTTTTCTCCGTCCTGATATCAGGCGGATACAAGACCGTTTTCGACTTTGGTAAGCCAGAATTAATGATGTTCTTGCGCGTTGTAGTACGTAAAGTCATACGGCACAGCTTGAAGCGTCGATGGTATTAAATTTTGATCGCGCTTGTGACGTGTGTTGTTATCGTACCGTATCTTCAACTACCCTTGTACGTTACGTTAGTACATACTGGAATGTAATAGCAGTATTATTAAATTACCTAGAAGCCTCAGCGCAGATACCAATAAATATGCATTTATAGGAAAATAGATAGCTCGGTGAATATGGGACGACGTTTTGTACCCATTTGACAAACTAATAACGCACAATAAAATTTTTGCTATTACAATGTCATAATACTTCAAATTAAATCGACGAATCAAACATCGACAAGTCGGCTACAAAACAGGCGTAATGATTGGACATGTAGATTCAACTTTATCTAGTTTACTTGGCAACATCCGCACCAGTAAACCGATCACCGCGGAACGTTCAGGGAAAGCGCCCAAAACAGAAGCGGCACTAGTACTACCCTTCACCAGCTAGTGCGCTATTTAATGAACGGCCGATTTGGACTCCCCAGTTGGCTCCCTAATCTTTTGACCGGCAAACGAAGGCGGAGCCGAGAGTTCCAAAGGGTTCGACAGCTAGTGGATAGAATAAGCACCCATGTTTTGCAGGAACTCGTAACCACGATGCTCCTTATTCTCCGCAAGCTGTATGACATGTCCGGCCATTGAGTCCATTCTTACACTCCCTTAGATTTAACCATGTAATCCGACGCTGGCGATTCAAAATAACGCACTACTCTACCACTGTCCATTAGCTAGCACAGCGGAATCAAATTTCTTGATGGTGATGATATAGAACTACCATGCACAAGTTTACAAAAAATTACCGGTGTAGAAAAAAGCCACGGATGGCTACTACCGGTCCGTTGCCCTCGCTCTCGTGACAAATTACCGTTTTCCAGGAGCCTTAGGTACGTATGTAACGCATTAGCTCTCTAACTATGCACCTGTAATTTGAACTAGTTTCCGTCTGATACGTCGAATGCACCAGAGTCTTATTCGATCACGATCATTAATCGATCCAAATCACCCACCTAGTAACAAAACTAAACAGGGTTGTCCAGGTCTTGGTATTTAGCGAATCTACCAACTGATTACTGTTTATTTGGGCTAATTGGGCACGATGGCATTAGTCTGGCGAAATCATGTTAGGCGTAGTGACGGTGGCCATTTTGTCATCGACACTGTAGTCCGGCAAAGACAAGCTTTGTTGCCGATTATTTGCAATCTCAAGGGCTTCTGTATTTCAGAGCCTAAGTGTTAGGAATCAACAACGTTTTGTTGAAGTTCGTTGTGTTTAGCCTAACTTTGATACAACTTCCTCGTTCCACAGCTGCACATTAACTGCACTTCTACTGGTCGATGATGTTGGCAAACCGTAACGAGGAATTTCCTGACCCATGACTTTGCGGTACGACCTTCTAATTAGGCGAGCACAAGCTAGTATTTATCTCCTGAAAGACATGCCAAGTAGCGCAATTTGACTAACCCGTCGGCATTTCCTGACTCACGCAACGGGAGATCGGACAACCCTGTTAATTATACCCATGACCTTGAGCATATGTATTTCCGTACAGTGATGCAGTTCAGACCTACTTTCAGGTAGCTGGAAGCGCAGATCCGGTGCCGGTCATTCGCAGCTGCATTTCTGTTCAACTGCCGCAACATTATATGAAAATAACACCTTTTATGTTGAGTAGAGTCCGCAGTAATAAAACATCCGCCAACTTGCAGTATCGCTGTATCACGCGCGGGACACAGTGCAATATTCGTTCAAGCCGAATCCTGGCTTTATTCATCAAGAAATGAAACATGGTTGCCGACATGGTAGACACATCAATTAATCTTACTTGGATGGGCAACGCAACAGAAACCCAAGCCGAACAAGCAGGATATTATCCCAATGCGAAACCTGTCGGCATCCTAATTCTCCTATCATGTATCGCAACAGTAATCGCTAACACCATCCTGATAATATCATATCATAAGTCCCCTAATCTTCACACCCCATTTAACGTTTACATCCTTAGCCTATCATTCGGAGATTTGATACAAGCTACTGGCAGTGGATGGGCCAAAATGGAGCTGTACTACATGAACGGCTGGCAGCTGGGAAAAACCGCATGCACAGCTCACATCTATATGGACTGGGTCAGCAGTATATTCCTTTTCCACATGCACCTTCTAATCAGCATCAATCGACTATGGGCAGTTTCATCACCACTGACTTACAAGGTGCATCACAATAAAAAGGTTGCGTCGCTTCTTTGCTTAGTTGTTTGGGTGTATGCCCATGCCTGGGTTCTGCCTGCACTGATTCCCGATGCCTTGTATTATCGAGAAGATAGCATACTGGACTGTTCGATAAACGGCGCTGCTCAACCGGGATGGTATTTCTGGGTTACAACTATCGGTTACTTACCTCCGATGTTCTTAATCATCGCCATTTATCCAGTAATCTGCTGGAAGTTTCGCAAATACAAGCAGGAATACTTTTCTAAAATATTCAAAGCGAGAATTGCACCATTACAGCAGTCTGGTATTTCTCGATCACAAGGTAAGTGAGCTTCTGTTGTATAACAGGTAAAATAACGTGGCCTTGTTTATTAATTATGTACTTAATTATGTACTCCAAATACTGATAGAAGTTAATACCCTTGTGAAATCCCATGGATCGACCACGCAAGGAGGACATTCAATATCGACTGCGGATTCACGGAAGCATGTCCAGAATCCGACCAAAGTATTCCACTTCAAAATCATCTCGTGTTTGGTGATCGGAGTGATCGTTTGCTGGATGCCGCTGTGCGTGTTCTTCGTGGCTGCTGCCGCCGATCCTGATTACAACAACTTTATTCACTATTCGGTAGCCAGTGTTTTGTACTTTTTTAATCCTTTATTGAATCCTGTAATATACCCTCTTGCCGCAAAAGAATGGCGGCACGCGTTTCGCAGAACACTTGGTCCGAGTTGTTATACAAAGTAAAGTACCATATTCGATTTCTGTTTGCAATCAGTATCTGTTGATGTTAAAGGCTCGCATCGTTAACCATGATATACCCGGTTATCGAAAAGACCGGTTTCTGAGTAACCTTTTTTTTACGCGATTGATTTCTGTATACAGTACCTATTGTTTGAAAGCTGGCGAAACAACATTAAGGGCTTCGTTTTGTTGTGCTCTCCTATTTCCCATTGTCTCCTATCCCGATAACTTTAATAAACTTTAGTTAGTTATGAAAGGACTCCAGCAGTAAAAGGAATAAAAGAAGACCGAAAATACGACAGACTTATCGCAATAATGTCGCGCGTTCAGCCAAGCATCGTTGCACATACGCAAGTGGCTATTAAGTGTCCGGACAGACCAGACGCCCGGTGGAATTGCTGGCATTTGAACCGTCTAAACCATCCGGAGAGCAATAATTTTCACAACTGAAAATTATTCTGGTTCTGATTCCCCGATTGTAAACACGATATCTACATGATTATGCCGTGGACATACTTCTGCTGAAAGCGAGTTACTGGTGAGATTCTTGCGAGTGCATATGAAGAGAACCAGCGGTGAGTGAAATTTGTCCGGCCGTTCTAGCAAGAAGCTAGCGGCAATCGTTTGTCCGGAGGATACTCACCGACACCGGTTAATGGCTCCCGACAGAAGTGTCCGGACGACTCTTGCTTTAGTGAAATGTCCGCTCTCGGAGTTCATCCGGAAGACATGACCTTTACAAAAAGCTGTAATCCGTTGTAATCCGTTCATCGTAAAAAATTTCAAAAGTTGTAATCCGATATAAATTTCAGGGGAAAAATTACGGAGATCATATTATGCAGGAAACCCACAGAGCAAAATGCGTTTGTTTCTGTAAGTACCGCATCGATGAAGAACAAAAACCACATG